>DWGR01003307.1:0-12364 GCA_018247715.1 Heliconius burneyi | reverse complement strand
TTTTAATTAATTAAAAGTGAGTGTGACATATAAACATTATTTTTAACAAGGGAGAGAATTTAGTTTTAACACATTCCATTACTTATTGCTCAATTTTGGTGATTTGGTATTGAGTGGTATAACTATAAGGCGCTCTCTTTTTTGAGTGAGTGAGGAAACGAAAATAACACATTCCTGAATGAAGAATCTGTGAAATGAAATCCAAATCCCGCGCCCTTACAGTCAGAGGCTGTGTCACTGCGCCTCGACGGTCTAATCTTTAATAATAATTTATAATGTTACTGAATCCAAAACTTCAACAGGCTTGTATTAAAAATGCTGTGTGGGTACCGGCATGGCATGAACAGTTGGGTCATGTTCGTCTTATGCGCACTACTGCTGCCGAGAGGGAGGAAAGAAAAAAACTTGATAAAAGAGAGAAAAAAGAGAGGGATGAAGAAGAGGAGAGAAATAGAACTGCTTGCAATTTTGTTAAGTATTCATTAGGTCTCCGACATCAGGTAAATTTTTATCTTAATAATGTGATATTAGATTTATATATCAGACATTTAAAAAACATCACTTGCAGGTATGGAAACAAAAAGGCGAAGAATACAGAATTCATGGACAATGGGGGTGGCTTTGGAATTCTGCAACCAGGAAATTTAAAAAGCACAATAATAATGTAAAATTAACCATATGTAATGGCCCTGCAAAAGTTGCTGTTAGAGTCAGAGATGGCAACATTATAAAAGTTTTGGCTGTAGAACCTAAAACTTACGAATATCTAACTTCAAATGAGTGCACCGAACAAAATGTCATGGAAAAATGTATGTATTTTTTTTATTGTTTTTAAATACAAAAATAATAATATGCTGTAATATTTATAATATGTTGTGTTACCTATATTAAGAAAAAAAAATTTTTTTTAGTGCCAGTTTCTATGAGGAATATGAAATTAGAAAGAGAAACAGAAGATTTTGAAGAAATAGATGTTGAGAAAGCTTTAAGTTCATCAACTAGAAGGTATTATCCTAAGATTGCTAGAAAATCAAAACTTGACGATTTTTTAGCTCGACGGACCTACTTAAAGTTTATGGAGGAAAAGAAATTAGGCAACATTTTAAACAATATAAAAAAAGAGGAAGATGTAAAAAATGAAGAAGATAAAAATGTTGACATTGAGAGTGAAGAAACAGAGTCAGAAATACCTTCAGCAACTGTAGAAAGTAATGACAACTCAAAGAATGCAAATATAGGCCCCAAAAACATTGAGATCTTAAAAGAGAAATATCAAATATTAACAAATTTGACTAAACCCTATAAATGTTATTCAGCTAGCTGCAATAAATCTGATTTGTCTGGAGTGTCGTCCATGAAAATCGAGTGTTATTCCCCACTTTGTATTGAAAAAGGCAAAATATTACAACAATTATTACAGTTACTAAAAGATGGTCCTAATAGCTGTAACTCATTTTTACTTGCAAAATGTAAGGAAAATAATAGAATTTCCATATTGGAGCAATATTTATTGGGAAAAAGTTCAAATTCAAATGAAAATATAGTGTCTGATTTACTATCCGCAGTTGCTTGTGCACAAGAGTGTGATGTAAAAAATTCTGATTTATTTGTAAAAAGAAAATCTAGCGGAGATAGTGATGTAAATTGTAAGGTAGAAAAGTATGAAAACGAAAATAACAATTCAATGTGCGGTATTAAATCAGAAAGTACACTTGAAGAGTCTGCTGTCCCTGCTGTTGGCAATGAAATGGATATTGATATAACAAGTAATAATAATGAAGACAATGAAGTTGAAATTGGACCTCTCAAAGAATTGACAGAGCATGATCAACAAAACATTGAATCAGTAGATAATAAGGGTCGGCCACCAATACCTAAATTAAAAATAACTCGTGGCAAATCCTCAAAATCTAACACTAATATGAATCATGAAAAAGGACAGGATTCTTCATATGAATGTTCATTAAAATCCGAGAAAACACACAAACCCAAATATCGCGCAGTTATTAATAGACGCTTTGGTTTAACAAGGAGTGTTAAAAAAGAAAATAAGATAAAAGAAGAGAAAACAGATGGTGTAATTAGAGTTTATTCAACAGAAATTCCTAATGGTAAAGTCTATTTGAAGAGGGTACAGACTGCAGCAGTAGAAAAGAAAAAGAAGAGAACACCTGTGAAATATCCTCTTTGCTCATCATTTCATACCAAAAGCAAAGCTAAGACAATAATGGTTTTACCTCATCATGAATTAAAAAAACTGTGCAGGCAAGCAGGTCACAGCACGGTGACTGGGTTCAGCCACAGCTGTAAGCCCAACCAGGTAGTGTGGCCATATCCGTGCGCGCGGCCGCTGTTCAAGACGTGCTGGCTGTACCGCACCGTCAACCTGCAGTGGCTCGCCAGCGCCGCGCTGCAACTCCGCGTCATGTGGGCGTGTCTGCGCTGGGACGACATGGCCGCCAAGCCAGCCACCGCCGACGGCAAGCACCAGCTCACCACCGACACGGAGATCGTGTCTCTCGAATTATTAAAACATCGTCATATCGGACAGTTTTCGGAGCGCACTCAATACCTTCGCAGAAAAGTGGTCATACCATTGGAGCTACCCAAAACAATCCGTGAGGTGACATCTATCCGAAGTGGTTTGCGGAAGAGAAAACGCGCCGAGTCGCCACAGAATACTGAACCTCAGGTTATTTTCTACAAATGTTAATATTATGTTAATGTTTACTAATTAATTAATGTTAATGTTTACTAATATTAACATTAATTGAATGTTATATCATTTTGATATTACGTTATAGGTGACGGAAGAATGGGTCGACGAGGACAAACTAGAACTGTGGGAAGTGCGCCAGTATGGAGAGCGCACGGAGAGAGTGACGCCGGTGACGCGCACCTCTACAGGCAAGCTGCCGCAACGCAACACGGCCGCGCCACCCAACGCCTCCGACCTCAAGGACAAAATGGAGCAGCAATTGCGAGAGCAACGTGCGGCTCACCAACAGAAACGAGCTCTGGAGATGTCAGGTACAGATGGCATATTACAAATATCATCATTATTATTTCTCATGGTCTATTTATTTGATATTGCACCTAAATGTAAACAAACAGAAGTTTCCCTAAGTTTAATTGATAATATCACATTTGTATTTTTACGAATTGTTTCTTCTATGTGTTAGAATACGTTAACAACAGCCACCTTGTCTATATTGGAGGTTCCTTTGATTGATTTTACTGCAACCTTATCTTGGTTAATAAGCTTAACAAATAAGTAACATTGGAATAACAAGAATGCAATGAAAACCTGGAAACGGCCCTCTCGTATCATCAAGAAAATCTTGTTAAAAAGGCAGATATAACGCAACCACTGACAAAACATCATATTTTAATGTAAAGTAACTGAACAGAGCATCTGTGCTCTATAATTTATTAGTATTAAAATCAATTTCAAGCTTGAAAATAAATTGCCTTTTGGTTGTTTTTATATGTTTAAATTAAATTGTTTATACGTAAAAACATGCATAAATAATTATTATAAAAAATCTGAAAGAGTTTCATAAGTTCTTCAAATAACATTCATTACTATTACTTACAATGCTATCAGTGTATTAATTCCATATTTTTTTAATAAAATATATTAGCTCTATGAGTTAATATTTACTTTACAGGTAACCTTTTTCTGGTTTGATTACCTCACGGCTCCTCAAATAAGGTATAGTAATAAATAACTTGTGTAATAATTATTGTCTGTTACAGAAAAATCGAAGACTACACCTAACCAAGTATCTGGGAAGAATACATTGACCCCATTATTGACCACACACACATCTACTCCCACTGGTCAGAAAAATATTATCGGGACTAGGAGAATTATTATGACAAAAGGTGCAGATGGAACAACGAGAGTCATAAATCAGTCAATCAGCAACAACAATAAATCAATTTTATCTTCTGAAGTCAACAAAACTCCTCAAAAAGAGGGACCGCAGAAGGTACAAATAATTAGAACTCCCGATGGCAAACTTACTGTTAGAGGCTTACTCGCAGGACAACAACTGATACAGATGCCAGATGGTAAATTACATGTTGTGATGCCGGGGCAGCAAGGAATAACAGGCCAGCTAGTTGCAGCTTCCCCTGTGCGAAAAGCCGACACAGACTCTCCATTGAGCGACACCAATGATAAGATTTCTGTCCAAAATAAAATGAATTCAGAAAGCAGTGGTTCAATTCAATCGCCGCGGATTTCGAGTCAGTCTGTGACACCCGCGCCGGCGCTTGTGCCATCTGGGCGGCACATTGTGGTGCAGCCGGCGCAGCAGATGGTGGTTGCGTCGCCGCAGGTGGTGGTGCAGGCAGGCGGTGGGGCGCGACCCCTGCAGACCGTGCTCATGCAGGGCCAGATGCTGCGCGCGCCCGTGGCCACACCGCGCCCGCCTGCGCCGCGCGCCTCCCTCTCTACCCCCGCCGCCTCGCCGCGCCCCCGCCCTGCCGCCACACAACAGATCGTCGTCAACAACCCGGCGCTCGTGCAGCAGATCGCGGCGGGCAAAATACAACTCGCCACTGTTAATGGGCAACAGGTTCTGATACGACCGACGGGTAATAACCAGGCTCAGATAGTTGCCCACATCGGTCACAGCCCGGCGCCTGCGGCCCCAGCGCCCGCGCCCGCGCCTGCGCCTACGCCCGTGCCTACGCCCGTGCCTGCACCCGCGACGCTTGTGCGCACTGCGGCGCCATCCCCCGCCCCCGTAGCGGCCCCGCAGCCGCTCACCGAGGATCAGATTATGGAAAAACGTCTTCTAGCAGGCCAGCCGCCGGGCACTGTGATAAAAACTGTTACTGCACAGGTACGACAGGTCCTGGAATTATATATAATCGTATATAAATATATAAGATATTGAATGGCATTTAATTATTTTTAATTTTAGGTAATGCAAACTAGCAGCGGACCAAGCATTGTTTTGCAAGGCCTTCATGGATACTCTCTGACACCACAGCAGTTAGCACTTGTTCAGCATCAAGTCAAACAGCAACTACTAAAAGGTATTTTTTTTTCAATCCACTAAAAGGTAATAATAATCCTTTGCTTTTATAATAATATATTAGAAATAATAATAATATATTAGAAAACGAATAGACTCAAGCTTTGCAGTGCATTAAATATATGGCATAATGTCTCGTAGCTTAATGAAATTCAATACATCTGGACAATGAAAATCAAAACTTTGTTTAAAATTAAACTTTCAGCTCAAGAGTCCACTGGCAAACAAGGCATGTTAGGTCCGCGGAAAATGTACCTGGCGGTTCAACCGACGCCCAGCGCGCCGCCGCCGCTGACGCCCGTCGCGCCTGCCCCTGCGCCCGCCCTGCACGCGCTGCCCGCGCCCGCGCAGCCCGCGCCCGCGCAAGCGCAACAGGTAATATATTACTATTAGGAAAGGACAGCCTCGGGACGCCGATTTGTAAATGCACGGGTTCCTGGTTCTTTAACATTTATCAGTTTTTTGTGAACGATTTACACTATTAGAATTTACGTTAGCTTTTATGTTTTAGGAAAAAAACTTAAGTAACATACTTTTAAAATTTTAATTGTTGTATTTTAAAAAATAGTACGTCGCGACGTATATAATTAGCGCTTTACAATTTACATTCACTTATTATTTTTCTATATTATGAATTTGCCTCACCTCAAGAATGCATTTTAATTAGATTCTTATGAATAATTTTTTATTAATATTTATTGGTACATTATAATTGTATAATATCTGTATATAAGAATGTGACAAGCGTTGAGTAACAATAATATGTTACAATAATCATTAAGAGATATATGGATGAAGGTTTATTAAAGGGGGCTTGAAATCTATAAATATTGTTGAAATTGCTGTAAATTATCATGATGTATTTTAAAGAAACCTGAATCTTTATCTGCATTAAAAAATATTAAGTGATATTTTCATGAAATAAAAAAAATTAAGTTCTATAATATATAGAAAAATAATTGTCCATTAAGAAGTGCAAAATTTTAAAAATATGACATGACCTTCATCCTGGCATTTGTTTATTAAACTTGTGTTTCCAAACAATTAATTACATACCTTTCTTTTACATTAGGAAAGGTGCTTTGTCAGAAATTTTCCCTGTAAATTTGTAATGTTGTTATATCTTGGGATAACCAAGCCCGTTATCCAAGCATAATGGCTGGCGGAACTTGTTAACTTTAATTGGGTATAACATTTTAATAATTTTGAAATTTACAAGCATCTTTTAAATATAAAATGTATGCTCGAGAAAAGATAAAAAACTCCGAAAATAAATTGAGTCTAAACTTTGTTGCAATAGCTATGATGACAGATTTTAATAAACTGGTCTATAATATTGAGAAATATCTTATAATTACTATGTAATATGATATGATATATCATATTACTGCAAAAAATTAATTTAAAATTTATAAGTTTAAAAATTGCACCAAAACTCATAGAAGTGTCATGGCGTCGCTTGTCGTAGTCAAGTGTGAGTAATCTGTCAATACCATTGCAAAATATAACACAATACTATACAACATGTCAATGCGTTAGCGGCTTCACGTATCATATACTTTTATCTTTTCTAAATAATTATTAAGGCCAGTAGTAACGCAGGGGCACAAGAGTGTGACTGAAACGCGACTGGTTGTGATTTCATTCCAGAATTCGGAGGAAAATGGAAAACTGAATATCTTAACACTAGGTTCCCTCTACCTACGCTATTGTATGCGGGATACAGTTTAATTTACAATAATAATTATTAATCCTCTTAATGCGTACGTGCGTGCTTGTAATTTATAATAGGGTTAAATAAATAATCTGAGATATTTTATTAGCTGTCATCATGTCTATTGATCAAAGATCTGCCTATGTACGGTCCGCGAGGTCGAAGCTGAGCTTTGCATTTGTGTGAGTTCATATATAACGTAGATGTGACGTCATTTGCTTGGCCTAAACAGGCTTATACTGTTTTTCGGTAACCAGCCTATAACTCTGGTTCAGATAGCAGCGTCACATATTTAATTGTTATTATTTTATTTTTATGGTCTTTTCATTCAAAGTAAAAGATAAAATTATCTATCTGCTATCACTGTAAAACTAAAATATATGTGATTACATAGTTATGAAAGAGTAAAATTTCGTAGTCACAAAACTGTTATTGATGATACAATTAATCGATTATTGGATATTTTTTTATGTGTATAATTTTTTTATTGATAAACTTATTATTAAAAGTTTTTATCAGGCCCTACTCTTTGTTATCACTTATACAAATTCAAAGCTCAGCTTAAGCCTCGCAAACTGTAAGTATTGTGCGTTTTTGTTATTTAATATGATAAGATTGTAACATTATAACAATCTTATTTTTATAAGTTAGTATTAATATAATAAATAATTGAACCCTAGTGAATTCAATAAGCTATATTATTGTAGTTTGTAATTATTTAAATTAATGTAAACTGTGTTATGGTAAGACTGGATATTTAAAATAGTACATATTTTACTACAGCAATAATATTTATATAATTATTATTGTAATTACCAAAGAACTTATAGTTGCTCTCTGCATTTTTAAGTATAGGGATATCAGTATTATCTTGTATTGAATAAAAAATAATATGTGCATACATGTTATACTACTTTTATACCTGATCTTTAACAATTATATATACATTAATTCAATGTGTTAAATAAATATTAGGAAACAATTACATATATGCCCGAGTTCAAACAAGGGCTAGTTCCATAAAAAAAATAGTCAATACTTTATTCTTCTTTATATGAATGAATTGTTTATTACTTTTGTGCTACGGTAGAAATTAAACATAAATATAGACCTGTGTATTTTGTCTCTTTCATGTATTTTTAAATTTAAGTCATTAGCTTCATATTTATTTATTATTTTAATATTTAATTCAATAATTGTGTAAAATTTATGAATAATAACAAATTTTTTTAGACTATTCTCTGTTGTGAGTAGTACAGTAATTGATTATTAATTAAAATTATTTTTTTTATATTTACTTTTACTAAATATAATTTTACATAATATATTGTTTCTTGCTCACAGCTGAGGGTTTGTTTAATGACTGATGAATTAACTTGTAAATTTTATTTTGTAAGATATTTAGTAAAATTGGTAGATGTTACTTGTATTAAAAGTGACAGAAGTTGAATTGTTATACAAGTTATAATAATTATATAATTTGCAGTAACAGTTACAATACTTAATTTTTATTTTTGAACAACTAACTAGTATACAACGATATTGGTAACAGAAATTGCTCATACACCACCTTTTATGTATGTAATCGTAACAGCTCTGAAAGTTAAACAAGATTGGGTAGTGCAATATGATATTCTAATAAAATTTTCAAATAGCTTCTGACTTTCATTTAATCAAGACCTCTTATCGTTTACGTACATTTATTTTACTTCTTATTTATATATGTTGTTTTGTGGGGGTGTATGGGCAATCTTTCACTAGCGTCTTTTGTTTATCAATTTTTAATTTGTATTCATGAATTGTAAATAATACAAAAAGTAGATGAACTATGTAAAAAATTAGTAATAGTAGATGCTATTTAACTGTATATTTGTACTTATATATTCCCACAAACAGTTATTTTGTTTATTACTTTTGTTTTTTTTGTTTTCTATTTTAGTTTGTGCATGTTTTATGTGATATTATTTTGTTTTTCCTTTTAGGATAGTGCAACAGAGGATAAAATAAAACGTGAACCTTTACTCAATGGCGAAGACCATGTTTCTGAAGCAGTCAGCCATAAGGAGGCTATGCCCTCTAAGCCAGAAGATATACAAGGAAATAATACTAAAACGGATATAGTAAATTCTGTTAATGAGGGAAGTCAAAGTAACAAGTTTGTTCTCACTCCTGACTATATACAACAAAGTGAGTTACCCGGTTTTTTTTTGTTATCTACAATTTTCATTTATTTATAATATCAAATTACCTATATAAGGTAAGTTGTATTACACTTTAAGATATATGTAATATTTCAGCTATTAAAAGCGCCTTGAAACAGGAAAATCTCAACCCCGAAATTGAGGAGAAGTTACTACAACTTCAGCGATACCAGGAGAAGCAAATGAAACCGGAGGCGCTCGTAGAGCGCGAGGTGCGCGTGCTGCCCGTGCGCTCTCCCTCCCCGCCGGCTCCTCGCCGCCGCGGACCCTTGCGCCACGACGACGATGACGAGTGGATCGAGACAAGCCCGCGCAAGCGAGCTCGCAACGCACGTCCGCTCACGCCGCCCGCCCTCGCCGGTCCCGTCCTCGCCGCCCCCAGCCTCGTTGCCCCGGCCCCCGTCGCCCCCATTGTTGCTCTCGCCACCGCCCCCGCGCCTGCCCCCGCCGTCCCCACGTCGCCCGTGTCGACCGCACCCACAACCATTCCCACCGCCCCCTCCGCCCGACCCGTCTCCGCGCACTCTCGACTGCTTGTGTTATTCAAGTCAAAAGAAAGGCTCAAGAAGGATATCATCAAAAAGAGAGGCCTGCTTGAGAAGGAACTTGGTGTAGATATACAGGTAGGTACCCAAACAACACTTAGTGTATTTATTTTAGAAACTAAAAAGAGCATTTTGTTAAAGCTGAAAATCAACACCAAGGCTTGAAGAATCATAAATAGCCATATTTTTAAATTACCTGCGACTTTTTTCAAATTCCAAAATCGACTTTTCCTAATTGTGCTTATTTCGAGTATTACACCGTTTTCCACTTATTCTTTCTTCAATTTAGGTACCCACTGTGAATATAAGAATAAGAATTATATTTATTATACAAATAAAAAGGGCATGCAAATAGTGACTTCATTACATAGTCACTATTTTGAGCACAGAAATATCATCTACTTCTATCTTGAGGCCAGTCGTGGTGCATAGGGACAGAGTGTGACTGTTAAACCGACTGGTTGGGGATGCAATCCCCACGCAAGGAGATGAATTATTCATTTAACTTTATATTTCCATTTCTTCTCTCTGGTGTCGAGGCAAAGCGCGGCGTTGAGTTCTGCTATTCAACACGCAATGCTTCCAGAACTTGGGGAAAGTGGGGAACAGTGTTCTAACATTAGGTTCCCTCTGCCTTGAAGTAAGCCGTTATATTTTACTTTTAACCACTGAGTTGGATGTTTTGTAACTAGTATCGACCGAGGGCTTGAGAGGCCGCTTATATAGAGAGTTTTTGTCAGCACCACGTTAATTGAAACAGTGTTAACTTCTCTATAAAGGCCTAATACGATTTAAAAAAAGAAATCCCAAAAATGATGAAGTGATTCTTTCAAACAAAATAATAAATTATAAAATTATCGTTGTAAAATAAAACGTAATTTGCAAGAACGACGACCGCAGACAAATCTATCAAAGAGAAACCGCCGCACACCACACGAAATCGAGTCGTAGGTATTGGCGGCAAAGTTCATCGTTTTTTGACCTTTAGTGGTATTTTTATAGAAGTATGTGTTTACGTTATTGGTGTCTATGCGTAACTGCGTCACATGAAATGAAAAAATGAAATGGATAAATATCGTGAAATGAAAAAAATCCTACGTCTACACTGTTGAGGTGTCTTGATTAATTTCTTTAGGTATGGGTTTATATATTTACCTTTTACCCATCCTGTATAATACAATGGGCCAGTTTCACCACTGGCTGATAGTCTCGGAAAGCCTCTTCTGCCAAAAAAGATGTAATTTTCGGTTTCACGGGTTTCGAATAGCAATATCTAGTAAATACACATTTGACACATGTTTTTAATTTTTACATTGTTATTTGTAATATAAAAATGTAACAAATCGTATGAATTGTTACATACTAATATCGTTCATCAATTAAAATTATTCTTGAAAATATAAGAAACAGTTGTTTTGTATTTTCATTCTTTTTCCGTGAGATAGCATCATTTACTTGATTACTATCTGAAACTATTCGTACCGGTGAAGCTGGCCCTAAGTATGATAGCAAACATATGATATACATGCCTCTATTTTTTTTGGTAATTTAAGGAGGTTTACCTTACGTAAAAATAATTAAATTAAAGATATAATTTCTCAAATTTAAAGATAATATTTGTAACAAAATGATTATAGAAGTCTTGTATTGTTAAAATATGTATTTTAAGAATACGAAACATTTTAAAATCTTTTTTATTATATTCAAATTGTAAGTTTAAAGTGATACAATTTATCTAAATGGTACTCTTATCGTTATTATTACCACACTTTTTGAAATGCGTAACACAATATCTCGAAAATTCGGAATATAGAAAAAACCGAAAAAAGAATAGTCAAAGTCAAATAAAAAATTAAGCTTGGAACTTCTTATTTTTAATAAAGTTCAAGAGAAGAAGTTCCAGCTTATTTTATAAACGCCAAATTTCACCACCACTTTCACTGTATCTACTGCCTTAGATCTAAGAAGGACTGGCGCAAAAAAACTCAGTGCGATTTTCTTTTTGAAATCAATTATGTACAGAATCACATTTATTTATTAGTGAAAAGAAGACCTTAGTAACTGACTGGGGCGACCATTTCATTGCATTGCTTACGCTTATACGTTTTATCGTTGTTTCATTTTAAAAATTAATTAAGTATCGTCAACAAATAATATAATTAAATCAAAATTATTATATTAAATAATATAGTTCTTTCTAACTAGATATGGTTCTTTCTATCTATACTTATAATAAATCTGTATATAATAAAAAGAGAAAAGGGGCAAGAAAAGACACCTGTGCGACCTCCAAGCTGATTAAACCCTCTGAACCCTGTTTGCTAAATAAGAGGTCGGAAGGTAACAAGAGACGTGCTTTTGTGCCGAAATATTGTAGTTACATGACCAGTGTTCACTGCTGAACGCAATCCAATACCTTGGCAAGTTACATAACTTTGCAACATCTCATTTGTAGAAAGAGCTGTCAGGGGAAATAGCAATGCGCACGCGCGCCGAGCGCACCAAGCAAGAGGAGGTGCGCGGCAAGAGGCGTGGGGGCGCGGCGGGCGGGGGCGGGGGAGGGACGGCCGCGCCGCCGGTCGGCGCAGGAGGCGCTACGCCAAGGCCCAACAAGAAAGGCTCCAAGAAGGAGAAACTACTGTGTATATGCCGGACACCCTACGACAACACTAAGTTAGTATACGACGTGTGTTCAAAAAGTAAGGTGACTTTGTATTTTTAAGAAAAAAAAATATTTATTTATTTATCAATATTTATGTTGTCCCCTTCAAAGTAATCCCCCTCAGATACAATACACCTATGCCAACGGTTTTTCCAATCGTCAAAGCACTTCTCATAAGCACTTTTCGGTAT
>DWGR01003306.1:0-12365 GCA_018247715.1 Heliconius burneyi | reverse complement strand
ACTACCCTCTTCCCTACCCACTTGGTGTCACTATAAAAGTCAACAATTTGTAACAATTTGTACAGGTTCTTTATAATTTCGCTACGACGCTGTATTATTTAAAAAAATATATATCTTTTCAAGGTATTACATATACTTTGAAAAGATGTTTTTGTTTAAATCAATATGTTGTTGTTCTTAAAACGTGTTTTTTTAGTTTGAATATACCTATACCACGCTGTATCCAGCATGCAGCAGGGTAGGCCTACCATAGGGTAAGGAATTCTCGCCAAATAGTGTGGCGGAACTCAACGCCGCGCTTTGGCTTGGCACCAGAGCAAAGAAAATGGAAATATAAATTTAAATAAATGATTCATTTTCTCGAGTGGGGATCGAACCCATAATCAGTCACACAGGCACACTGTCCCTGCGCCACGAATATCAGAAGAATTATCCAAATCAGTTCAGGCGTATTCGAATAATCGCTGAACATATATAAAAAAAAAATGATCCCGAGGAATTGAGAATTTTTTAAAAGTCGGTTAAAATATAGATATCACACACACAATAACATTTTCCAATAAACAACTTAAAAATATCCTGTCAAATAAAAACTCAATCCAGCTTGAATTTAATTTTTTTCAATTTTCATTTCCACGCATGACTTATTAACTCAGCACTACTCAAAAACTGTCGGTATATGGATTCTCGTGATCGATCAATATCAAACTGTTCTGTTCCATCAACAGCCATTCATCAATGTTTGTAAAATGTACTGTACGTGTTAAAAACTGGAAAAGGGGTTAAGCTAAGCATGTGACAAATGGACCAATCTATATACTGAGCGGTGCGATTAGTCACCTTGAAATGTACTTTTATTTTACAAATGTTGGTGTAACTGCAAGGTGTAAGAGCTTTTTGTTTTTGTTGATTATTTTTGATAGTGAAAGGGATTTTTTTTTTTATTTTTATGATCAAATAAGTAAAAAATATATTTTATTATATGAATGTAATGATGGTCATCTATCTAGCAGGTGTACCTATAAGTAACTAAATTTGTGTCTGTTCTTTTGATAAATTTGCTTAAATTAAGGTTTTTGTTTTTTTTATTCTTTACTTCCTCTCATCTTCTAAATAATATATTCTATTTAAACAATCCTGAAAAATTAAAACAAAAATAAATTACATATCTGATTTTAAAACATTTTCTAAAAAACGTATTTTTCCTACCTTAGTTTGAAAAAATACGTCAAATATATATTAAAAATAATAATATAGATATATTACCTACATGAAACATGAAGCTATTAAAAACAGATTTTGCAGGCTTAAATAGCATACGCGTTAGCCGACCTAAAATTTTTAAAAGTTACTTCAGAATAATTTTTGGACTTAAATCTCTCAGAGCTTTCTCCTAATTTTGTGTTTAATTTTTTAATAAAAATATTGTTTTATTTATATTTTTTATGCTTTTATAATTTTATATGTTTAAAAGACTGAATAAAATTATAACTAATGTAATCATAATATAACTATGAGGCTATCATGGAACAGTAGAGCAACGTCCGTCCTATAACACAGCAAGAATAAGAAATTAAAAACTTTACGTTGTTCAACCAGCAGGGTAGGAAGAGGAAATCTAGTGCTAAGACACTACGTTTCCCATTTACACTGAATTCTGGAGACATTGCGTGTTGAGTGGTGACTGGTGGCTCACCACCAGTCATCACGCTCTCAAGCGAAGAGTCAACGCCACGCTTTGTCACCAAAGCAAATACATAAAAATATACATTTTAATAAATATCCAATTTCCTCGAGTCAGGAACGAACCCACAACCAGGCGCTTCTACAGTCACGAACTTATGGCCCTGGGCCACGACTGGCCTCACCTACTTTATTTTGTTCTTATAAAATTATTGATGCATAAGATCATCCCGTTTCAAAAAGACTTTTCGAAATTATAAAACACAAGTGCCACCTCAGATTCGTTCTAAGAGGGTCCTTACTTTTTAAGTATAGCCCATTTACTCTGCCTCGCTTGTAGATGTTACAGCATTATGAGCCCTATGAATTGCATGATAATCATTACTGTTTGTTATGGAATATGATAAATATTATATCCGTAGTGGAAAAGAAAGCGTGTGACTGTAACAGTGACGGGTTTGATTTCCGGTCAGGGGAACAAAATAGGTAATATTTTGTTTTCTCGTTCTGATAACGGGGTAAACTGCGGCGTTGAGCTCTGCAAGTCAATATGCATAGAATTGTATAGAAATTGTGGAATGGAAGAATCTTAATGAGAAAGAAGAAATGTCTGAGTAAAGAAACCATTTTTTCATCACTCATTGTTTCACTCACTGTGCCCAAACCAGCTGAGCACGTACTTGTTCATCCTCACCGTGACATCTGCGCTAGTACCTGCCATTCTGTGTATCTCTTCATTGCGGATTTGATCTAGTTATCAGAGCGAGAAAACTAAAATAATTCACTCGAATGGGAATCGACTTAACAACCGTTTACAGTCAGAGATATGTCACTGCGCGACGATGGCTTCATCGGAATATTAAATTAGTTTCCATTTAATACATGTAATGAATAGATTGTAATCGTAAATAAGCTGTAACTACATTTAACTAACAAAGCCAAGCCTGTAATGTTGCTGCGTACAATGTGGTCTGATGTATGCTAATATGTTTTGTACCTTATTTATGTACTTCGACGAGGCCGACGTGGTTTAGGGGCACAAGAGTGTGACTATTATGCGACGCTTGTAGGTTCGATCCCCATTTGGGAAAATTAATTATTATTTAATAATATTTTCATTTCTTCGCTCTGGCACCAAATAAAACCCGGCGTTGAGTTCCCCCACTCAACACACAACGCCTCGAAAAATATCGACGGAAACTATGAAACGGAGTGTCCTGACACCATGTTCTTTCAGTCTACCTTACTATGTCTGGGATATAGCGTGAAGCTGATTTTACATTTAACTAACCAAGCCTGTGATCCTGCAATGTATGATGCGGTCTGATATATGCTAATATATCGTTTACCTTGTTTATGCATTTCGATAGTTCAAAGGATAGGATAAGGAAAGGATAACAATTGGCTGGATTTATGTAATCCTTTAAGATAATGAAAATCTTATTACACCAGTTTAGATTGTAAATGGTGGGTTAATGAATCCCAATATCCTATTTAATGTTGATTTGTGTACTATTATTATAAATTTGAAGTTTGTTTCGTTGAACGTGCTAATCTCAGAAACTATATTTTCAAATTAAACAATACGTTTTATGTGAGTAGTCCATTTATAGGGTAGGCTGCAAGGTTATATTACATTACGATCGAGCTAATTACTTCGATGTAACTCATCGTATATGGGACCGGAGTCATCTTAAGAATCGCAGAATCGGAGTAGTTTCAGGACCACTACTGTTAAGACTCAGTTTCCATTAAGTATCTGTTTGATTTACATTTTCCACCGAATTCTCAGGGCATTGCATGTTGAATGGTAGAACTCAACGCCGGGCTTAGCCGAAGAAATAGAACTATTAAAAATATTTCATAATGGAAATCAAACACAAAACTGTTGAGTTTACAGTCACACCCTTGTCGCATCGAGACACGAAGACCTTATTTAATATATCTATAAGCAGATTATTAATATAATATTTAAAAAATATAAATAACAATATAACAACAGCAAATAAAATTAAAGTAAAAACATCCTAGATTTTCACTTACATTTTATTTGTAGCAATATTCTTTAATGAATCTCTTGAGACAAATTGAGTGGCAAGTCAAGACGTCTAAGAGAGTATTGTTAAAGTCGTTCAGTGAACAAGGAATAATAATAAAATAATTGTCTTGAAGATACTTGATCTTATTGCAAATATTTCGTCCATTGCCCACTTGTTATTATCTAATATTAAATCCTCCATCCTCCTTTGTGAGATATTGGGACTCAATTAGGATTTAATTATATAGGAAGAGAGAAGATTCAAATTATAGATGAAATGACGTTTGTATGTATGTTAAATATCGTTATGACGCTGGGGCATAAGCATGTGAATGTAACGCAACGGTTGTGGGTTCGATCCCATTCGGGAGTGTGAATTATTTTTTTTAAATGTGTGATATGAAGGCAAGAAGCGTGGCGATGAGTTTTGCACTCAACACGCAATACCTCGAAAATTCCGCGGAAAGTGAGGAACAGCTACTGCGTGAATACAGCGTTGCGAAAAGACTATGAAATATATGAAAGTAGATCAGGTACGGTCCGAAAATGTGACTTAGCTTTGTTTCAACGATACATTCGTATTACATTTTCTTTTGTAGCTGAAAAAGGGTGATTTGCTTATATTTTTTATCTTTCTTAATAAACTTAAGAGATCACCAATTTTAAAAAATGATTTCATATACCTTATTCATTTTATCATCTTGTTTAAAGACACAAGAATATGTTTGATCTATGACCTGTCGCGTACCAGGTTTATGTTCAGTCGAGGAAATAAAATATGGCATATTTCAATTTGTTCACCCTGTTGTCGAGGCAAAATACAACGTAGAGTTCCGCATCTCAACATGCAATGCCCCAGATATCAGCGCTAAAGGGGGTGCGGATTGTCCTAACACTAGACTCTCTCTACCTTCCCTACCACATGTGGGATACAGCGTGAAGCTGAAAAACTCTCCTTTAAAACATGCCCAATGAATAAGAATTTATGAAAGTTTATGAAAGTCGCTTCTCTTTTGCTTATTTTCATAATTATTGCTTATGAAGATAAGCAAAAGAGAAGCGATTATGTAAACAAGTCACGGTATCTAATTTTATCAACCCATGTATATAAAAGAAGAAAATTAGTCTTTTCTATTACAGTAACTCTTCTATTTACCCTATTTTTTTCGAATATGAGGTTTATGTTGTTAGCTCTATTGGCTTTTACACACACACCAGTTGGGTAGGGAACAGGGTACTCTGTCCCTGAAGAAATGCAAGTACTAAGTGGCTACCTGTGAGG
Organism: Heliconius burneyi; assembly: GCA_018247715.1. Lineage (NCBI taxonomy): Eukaryota > Metazoa > Arthropoda > Insecta > Lepidoptera > Nymphalidae > Heliconius > Heliconius burneyi. Next base: position 7,362 of record DWGR01003306.1, on the reverse strand, counting down.
AAGTCGATGACTGTAAGGGCACCCCCTGAATTGAATATTCACCTTATAAGTTGCCTGAAATATTTCCAAAAGTGAAACAACTAACTAATTTATTTCACCCACGCTGACCTACAGGTACCAAAGTATGCGGGAAATCTACGGACTCTATTACTTCATTCATTGTAGTTATACAGTATTTAATTTATATTGAATCTCGATTCTTCTTTGGTTCCAAAAATAGATATCGGAGGATCGATATTTTTTTTCTTTGATATTCCTTTATTGTTACTATGAATTTATGACGTCCAGGTGTGTTTGAAATTTATAAAATAGATAATGTTATATATTGTTAATCGTTTAATTTCAATTTGGCATCGTCATTTATATAATATATGATATATAATTTTATATATAAAAATCGTCCGACTGAATGCTGAGTGCCAACAAAGTCCAGTTGGAATTTCGCGGCGTTGAACGCTGAAATTTATCATGTAAAGTATTTGAGAAATGTATGGGAGCAATATAAGATGATTATCCGAAATTTTAACGTGAACAGAAAAAAATGGTATTTGAAAGTTAGAAGTGAAGTATTTATTTATTTACGTTTATATGTCCATTCGCTCTGGTGTAGAGGCTAAGCGCGGCGTTGAGTTCCGCCACTCAACACACAATGCTTCCATAATTCGGCAGATTGTATGGAACGGAGTGTCTTAACACTAGGTTCCCTCTGCCTACCCTGCTGTGCGCGGGGTACAGCGTGAAGCTGATTTTGTTTTAATTTATATGTATAAGTACATTTATATCTTAGTTATATATTTATTCGACATGTTTACATTAATATATTTACAGGAAAATAACTAAATATATATTTAATATCAAACAAATGAGCACAAAAGAAAACCTTCTAGTTCCACCTTTGAAGAACACAAAGGGAAACCTTACCTAACAAAATATGGGACGTGATTTTAAGATCAAGGAGTAACCATCCATAAATACGTCAGTTTTGGCACTAACCGTAATAATGTGTAAGATCCTATGAGAAAATAACTTATGTTTCAGGATATTGTACAAAATTGTATTATATTATTTAGTTTCTTTATGGAAATAAATAATATTTATGGTGAATGTATATAAAAAAATATTTTTATCTTGTTGTATTCTCGCTGTATCTCGTATATAGCAGAGTCGGCAGGGAAAATCTAGCATCAAAACTCTCCGTTTTTCATCTCAATTGTTATGTGGCCAGTACATTAACAATCAGAAACTTTATTGATTGTTAAATAGTAAATATGTTTTTTGAAAGCTTAAAAGAATGTAATTATCGCCATATGCATTAAAAATATCATTCCGAGTACCGTTAATGTGTCTTATAACGACTTATGATTTAATTATCAGCCTGCAGCTCTAAAAGTTAACAATATTTTACCTAAAATAAATGAAAAATACAAAACGGAAAGCTTAACGCAGAGCCGGGACAAAAGCATGTGACTATAAGCACGACAAGTTGTGGGCTCAATTCTGTCTTGAGGAAATAAAACATTTTATATTATCGTTTTGTTGCTCTGGTAGCAAAAGGGCTACTCACTCACTCAACGCGCAATGCGTCGAGAATTCGGCGGAAAGGGAACAACATGCTAACTTAATGAGAAAGGGTCTTAATGCCCAGGTTCCCTCTGTCTACTCTCCTATGTACAGGATACGCTAAAAATATTGTTTAATATTCCTCCTGCTCAGCTAAATTAAGATTAATGTGAAAAATATAGATATCCTAAAATAACTTTTTTTATATAGCCCTTCTGTAACTATGCGTGTTCTGTGGTTAATAGTAAAGTGGTAAGCTAACCCTTATCAGAAGTTTTTCAATTAAGGAGCGTGATAGCAGGCGCCTATTTAGAAATCTAATATATTTATCTAAGAAACTCAGGGTAAAGTGTACCTTATTGAATAGAAAAAGAAAGTAATTTTCGTATATTTTTCAATTTTAATTACAGAACTATAAATTTTCCGTTAAATTTGTGGAGGCATTGCATTTTAAGTGGTTCCGCCACTGAATATTTAATTTTCTCGCATGGACATCGAACCCACAACCTACATATACATTATGAACCTGCGCCACGGCTGGCCTCAATTATATATAATATGTCTGAGATTATAATTTTATTAAAACACGAAAGTAAATCAGATTAGTAAATAAGTAATAGGGTAGTTTAAGCAAGCGAAGCCGCGAGCTGATTCCTAGTTCTCTAATATACCTTTATTTATTTTGTTTTTGCTCTCAACGTCTTTTCCTACACGCCTGCGTACAAGAATAACGGAACTTATCAATCACTCAGTAAGTTGAACGACTATCTCAAATGTTGTACTTTATCTTAAGCAAATGTGAATGTAATATATTATCCTTTTTTTTACTACCACGTATCTACGTAGTTTGTGGGTAAGGCATAGATTATGATCAGAGAAATAAAAAGTTTTCTCTCACGCTTCTCAAGACGCAAGGCTTCTACATTGTTTTTCGATTGGCGGAACCTTATGACGAATTTAATCTTGCCTTACATTAAATTAAAAAAAATGTTTTTTCCTGAATGGATAACAAGGTATATATGATGCAATTATATACATGTACATTAATGGCGTGGTAATCAGACACTGCAAGCTAGTGTTATCTATATAATAAAAAGAGATGTTCCCACAGACTGAGGTGAGACGCGCGCACAGTCGTAACAGCTGTGCGTAGAAACATAAAATTTGGACAGATGTTTATTTTCGTAATCTGGACACCCACTAAGGGATTTTGGAAACTCTCTTGACTCTTCATTAAGCGGCTATCTGAAATACATGTAGGACAATTAGAAAATTTCAACGTTTAGGTGCAGATAGTGATGCAGTTATAAACCAAACCAGCCAGAACTGATCCAGCACTTGGTACCCGTGCTGGTTGGTTTAACCTCACAATTAAACAAATAAATAAATAAGCTTTACGCTGTATTACGCGCATAGCAGGGTAGGCAGAGGGTACCTAGTGTTAAGACACTCCGTTTCCCACTTTCTGCCGAATTTTGGAGACATTACGACAACCGTTAAATACATTATAATAAAATGCATAGCATCTTATTCGTGCGATACTTTCTGGTAGCATGATATAACATTTTTATCACTGTTAGCTCTCAATCTCTAAAAATTTTAATTTTTTCACGACACAAGTATAAACGGTTCTAACCACTAGACACGAGCCGAGCATTATTCATTAAAAAATAGATTTTAAACGTATTTTGGATATCAGTTACAGTATTGAACCCTTGTGCTTGTGCTTATGCTTTTTCAATATACATATTATATTTATAAAAAACACAAACCGCTTTTTCATATTTCTTTTATATATAAAAAAAATACGTGTACATTTTAATCCATGAAAATCACAACAACGGCTCAGACAAGTTTAGTTTCATGAATAGCATTCAGTGATCTTTTGTTTGCCTTTATAAATAAATCTTAACTTAAAAATAAGTAATAGTTACTTTTTATTGTTATTTGTATTGAAATGTACAAAAGAAATAAAAATATATTTATTGTAAACAAAGCTTTATACGCTGACGCGAGATGAAAAGCCGAAATAGCTTGGGTTTTAAAAATAAATATGAAAACATAATGAGATCATAAGATACCTTTTATATGAAAATGAGAATATTTGACAGATTTTACTTGAGATATTTCGTTTTGGTGAACGTAATGGATTCGAATGGGTTCTCTTTTTCAAAAAAGCATGGTAAGTAAAGCCAATTCAAGCCAAGCCAATCGACCATGGCTAAGACACGTAAAATGATATTTCGACATCTATAATCGGCTGAGCTCTTACAGGTTTTCATTAGATTACCACCTGGTAACCCTCTAACTGGTAACTCTCTAACTTCGATAACAAATCTTTGATGTTCCTACATTTGCTAGTGTTTTCTTTATGTAGACATTAAACTCTACTTCTGTACTAAATTTATAAATTTATAGTAGGTGAGTCAGTGTCGAGATAATGAAACTTTGATTTCGCATAACATCAGAAATATATAATCTACAAATTTTAAATTTGAATATCCTAGTGTATGCTTATAGTTTACGAACACTTAAAAGCTCTAAGTCTATCCAGAGGTTCGCAAATGGGGGCACAAAAATAAGCCAAAATGGTTCCAATAAAAGATGGTAAAGCAGTTCTTTGCTTCGAACTCCACTTGTCGGGGCTTGGCACTGCTGTGCCCCCAGATTCCTAGAGAAGAAATCAAATCCACAACCAGTCGCATTTTCAATGTCATACTTGTACTCATGCTCCAACTGGCCTCACAAATCAAATAATAATCAATCTAATTAGATTTACTTTCAATGACATTAACTTTAAGCTGAACAGCAAACTGGGCCTTATTGTGATTATAAATCGCAGTATTGACACAACAGCAAAATGGGTAGGCGTACTAATTAGTGATCTCGTTTACCCGGAATTGACTCCAAAATTTGCTTTTCCTGTAATTATAAATTTACAAATAGCGAGAACATTTCATTAACAACGACATTGTTCTGTTGATTGGATCTTTTAATCAACATTTCTCTATGAGTATATATTTAATGACGATATTAATTAAAAGTTAATTTCAATTAATATTTATTGTTAAGAATTAATTTTAATTAATTTGACGCGGATAGCCCACAAGCGTGTGACGAAGGTTGTGCATTCATATCTAAATCAAAAAATAGTTATTTTACATTTAATTAAAACACAAATTTTATTACTCAAGTGATCGGGGAAGGCATCAAATTTTCTGATCCTGTTTTGTTTCTTGTATTGTTGTTATTTCTTATCATCAACAGTAAGTTGCAAGTACCAATTGATAGGTAGATCTTTAGTTAATTAATTTACTAATTATTATTACGTCATATATTACTACTATATTACGCGTCATATAAAGCTTACAATAAATAACGTCCTGGTGATCCCTCCAAGTGCAGACAAGGTGATGCGAACAAAGGATATCGTTTTGCGAATCATATTGATACCAGGTTTCTTTACGATTTTCATTGTCATCTCGTATTATTTTCGTAACATCGAAAACAGTTAAGGTCCACGCGTGAATTTAAATTGATTCCGACTCTAGGAAATGAAATATTAAATGTTTTCATTTCTTCGCTTTGGTAACGAGGTAAAGTGCAATGTTGAGTTCCGCCACTCAACTATCTCTTTCTCTCTCTCTGTCTCTGTATATTGTATCCATTAATTACGCACACCCTGAAATTATTACATACTAGCGGCCTGCCAGCGGCTTCGCCCGCTTGAACTACATGATTATTCATTTAATAAACAGAATTGACTGACAGCCATATGTGTTGAGGACAATGACTTATTTGATTTATTTGTTCAGAAACAGCCTTAAATTTTAAATTATTGATTTGGGTAAAGATTTATAATATTTTTTGTTGCATATTACAAAAAATACTCAAATCGAATCGAATAATCCAATATCGAAATCGAATTCAGAAAAATTAATCGAATAACTGCATCGAAAATATTTAATTGAGAACCTCCCTTGATAACCCAGGATGGGTGTTTTGAAAGTTGATTAAAAATACAGATTTATCACAATCAAATTATAAGTTTAGATATGGATTGCTTTATATTTGCACACAAACTCATGTCTTGAGTTCATTCAAATACCGATAACTTTATTAATTAATCGATTTTGATGAAACAAACTTAAGTTGTTAAGTTGAGTTAAAAAAGAGTAATTGGTGAAAGTTTGAAGTTAATCGGTTCAGTACTTTCGAAGATTAGCGTGACAACAGCACACATACAGACAAGTAATTTAAAAAAAAATTCCGATCTATTATATTTTTTAAGTGTTCCTTTATCCATTTCAGTCAAAAATACTAAATGATCGATGCGTTGAAATTTGAATTATCTAACAGAGTTCTCATAGTGCGTTCGATAAAGAAGCAAATATTCAAGAACTTATTTCAACAAACATAATACATTTTTATTTCTCTTTATTATAATTTTCATTCAGGCCAAAATGTATTTATTACTTCATCCGAATATATAAAATTGGAAACCTACAAACGGCAGCCGACAGAATTCAGGCAATTAACGGAATAATGGTATTTTAATATAACTTTTTATGGAAATACATCCTTAGGGAAATTCAGTAATGCTCACCAATTTTAATCACCTATCATTATTGACACTCTCTCTTGAGATTCGTATCAAAATTATTTTGCAAGAATTGATATATTCTGTCAATCTAATTTAAAGCGGAATTTTAAGTTAATTAAATACGGCGAAAGCTTTAATTCGCATAGCGCTTTGCAGGCTAAGATAAGCTAGTGTCAAGGCACTCCGTTCCCCATTTTCTGTTCGAATTCATAGGAACGAAGGTAATTCATGGCCTCAATTGGTGACTGAACTCTGGTATTGCGTTCATATGTGGTGCAGTTATCCTATCGCATTAATAGAAAATTATGTTAAATATTATTAATTTCTATTAAAATATTATTTTACATACTTTTCACGAACATCTATTTGTGCGTAATAAATGAAAACATATTATAAGAAGGTGATATTATTTATTCCAAGACTAATTTTAAAACATTTTTTTACTCCTTAGACTTATTAAACCACTAGCTGACCCGGCGAACTTCGTACCGCCTAACAGTCATTCTTTCTCAAATATAAAAAAACATTCTTAAAAACGTTAAATACTTACATCTTTTAATAGAGTGAAGCGATTACAATGAAAAAAAAAACTAAAACCTTGTTTGAGTTACTTGCAATTTTTTTGTATAAAAATTGCTTAAATTTGTTGTGTACTTTTTACGGGAAACATATTCACATGAACAGAAAAACAGACAAAAATTTCAAAATTGCTGGAAATGGATTCTGTTACTTATCCTTTAACACCCTGGCTATTTTTTTATAATATTTTTTAATGTACAGAATTTTTTTTTCTACAGAGTAGATTAATTTTATTGACGTTATTCAACTAGATAAAAACAATGATTTAATTACGTATCACATTTAAATATAGATTCAAAATAACAGTTTCGTATAATATGATTATATCAGATAACAGGCAATATCGAAACAGGTTCACCAACCAATGAATCGATATACCTCATTACGAAAGCCCAAATAGAGTTGGTTAATGACAGCGTCGTCTTCAATGCGGGTAGTTATATTAACTCAGAATTAGTAATAATGATTATTTTCTTAAATTATAGATTTTAACGCTTTGAATGAGATTAATTATAAATCTTTTATTTATTGGTACTAGTGTAGAACCACCGTGTACTGTATAACTTCACGCTGTATCCCGTACATTGCAAGGTAGACAGAAGGAACTTGTGAATTTGATG
>DWGR01003305.1:0-12365 GCA_018247715.1 Heliconius burneyi | reverse complement strand
TACCTATTAGCTGACGCAACGCCATCTTTCATCATGCCTGTCAATTTTCTCTCACCAGTCCTTGTATAATCGCCCTGCGAAAATAATAATATGCTTTTCTCTAATTGGGTATTTTACACTAAAGAAAAAATATGTAAAATTTACAATTATTATAAATTAAGTAATAAGCAATCAAAATTAATTTTAAAATCCATTAAAAAAGTTTTAATTTTTTTATCTGTACGGTACCAGCCGCGGTGTACGGTGTACGGTGCACGGTGCCAGCCGCGATGAGCAGCGGCGGCGGTGAACAAAGTACGAACCATGCTTTCTCTGTTCATACGTTATCAAACTTTATGAGTGATTTTATTTGTCTCACTGACGTCACAGCAGAGCACCATGGCGCCCACCGGTTCCATCAAAATTGTGATAAATTCCAATATGTATTTCTTTAAGGCACTTATAAATTTAATACAATGTTATTTTTAAACAGTCTTAGCTCGAATTGAAAATAGAATAATGATTTTAATTTCCTATTTTAATAAGATTACATGTTCATGGAATTTTTTTATAGATGATGGATTTTTATTTAAATATTTTTAATACAATTATATAAATACCTTAAGCGCTTTAGTACCAGCATACTGCCTGGACACCAGGTCTCCACTATCCGCCCACATCGTGAGGAAGGCCTGGCGAAGAGACGGAGGGAGACCACACCCTGGAGTGCCGAGGCCCAGTCTGCATAGTTGCAGTTCAAGAACGTATTTTGCTATCGCCGTCTGTTAATGGAGAGAATACTTCGTTGAGAGTAAATATATAATGCAATTAAAAACTTATATAGTTACGGCTTAGAGGTTACCAGGTGTAGCAGGTTTACAACTACTAAAGCTGCTTTTAAAACAATTTTACACAGTAGTACAAATTGTGTTCTAAAAATATAAATAAAATTTCATATAATATGGTGACTCATAGTTTTTATAAAAACGTATTTTGTATCTCTTGTCAACATATTAAAGTGGCAGCTAAGTTCATTATAACGCAAATACATGAAATTTTATTTCCAAAATATGCCTTAAAGATATAATCACGAACTAAGTTCAATAACTTATACTGAGCATAGTTTAGGCTAGGGTAGTTAGTGGGCGCGGCGCACATATATTTTAACTATTTTTTTATCCATCTACCTACTAAATATACTGTCTAAGCCTTCGAAAATACTAAATTTAATATTGTTCTGTTAAAATTGATATGTAATATCTTTTAGCTTCATGCAGTATGCCTCACATAGCAGGGTAGCCAGAGGGAGCCTAGTGGCCGACCGTTGACCAAGCTGTTCCGTTTCCCACTATACGCCATTTTTTGAGGCATTGCGTGTTGATTGGCAGAACCCAGTAGACGGCCTCGGCCGTGTAAATTTTATTATAACTAAATTAAGGATACAACAAACAATACAACTACCAACTACTAACAATACAATTACCTGTACAACATTAGTCCGATCTAAACAATCTATACAATTGACTCGAAAGACACCATTTTGCGTACAAATGAGGCCGCGATTGTCTCTCCAACAGAATCTCATTTCTCCTATCACATCGGCAATTGCATTTATAAGTATACTGACATTCTCGTAATGCATGCCACGGCTGAAAAATAATATTTCATTTTGAAGAACAAGTCGCGGCGCGGCGGCACAAGGGCGTGACTTTAGCGCGACAGTTGTGGGTTCGATCCCCACTCGAGGAAATATTATTTTTTTTATGGAAAAAGACATGGCAAACGAGTTTACGGGTCACCTGATGGTAAGTGATCACCATAGACCATGACCCCGCTTAACCCCAGAGGAGCTACTGGTGCGTGGCCAGCTTTTGAGGTGGTTGGGCACCAGAGCCCAGCATTATCTAATGCGAAACGCAGTGGCATAAAGCCATTTCACGCCGGTTTAAATGCCGGGGGTGGTAATGATCCGGTCGAGTCTGCCCACACGTATTGCCATTGCTGGCGACGTAACTTTTCCAATCGTACTTTAGTCGCCTCTTACGACACCACCAGTACCACGGTGATCCTAAGCCACACGGCATGAAATTAAGTTACTTTACAAAATTTATTTATTTAGATTTATATATTTCCATTTCTTCGCTCTGGTGTCAAGGTAAAGCGCGGCGTTGAGTTCTGCCACTCAACACGCAATGCCTCCAGAAGTGTTAACACTAGGTTCCCACTGCCTAGCCTGCTGTGTGCGGGATACAGCGTGAAGCTGATTTATTTTATTTTAAGGACAGGTTAATACCATTCTGGTAGACAAAGCGCGGAGTTTAGCTCCGCCAAACGCAGTCATATTATGATTAACGTCGGTCGGTGAGTAAAATTATTTCTATATGAAAATAGTTCACTTCTTCATACCCCTGAGTGAGAAAATACTTAATTCTTATAATAAATAATATTTAATTGCTTATTGGTATTGAAAATGATACATTTCCAATACCGTCGGTAAATATGTTTTAATAATAATAAAAGTCACTGTAAATTAGCTCAAACAAACTTACCAATACTCATGAAAATCAAATGTAGCATATATAATATCGGGACTGTCATACTTCAGTATGTGGTTACTGTACGCCTCCCATATAATTCTCTCCCTTCCCTGTTGTTCCACTAAATTCACTATACACACTTGTTTGTATGTTTTCAGTTCTTCCTCGAAATGTTTCTTGAAAGCTTCTTGGGATTCTTCTTCGGCTGTTGGGATAAATCTTAGCATTAATAGATATATACTTAAGAAACATATTTTTTTTTTCATTGCAGTATTCGAACCTGTGTCCATGAAATTTTTCCAATTCTCATTTTATAACTTTTCAAATATTTATATTAGCTTTTCTGAGTATCTGAATTACATTTTAAAAATGTTAAAATACAATTATTTTTATAGATTGAATTTCGAGTACATATGTATGTACATGTGTTTGTAGGTACCAGATTGTCATGAATTATAAAAATTACAAAAAATCATACATACTTCTATCCAATCTCGGCGGGGGTCGAAACTTGTAGTCAGGTTGACTCCAAAATATTGGCACCGATCCACGAACCTTTTCATATAAAATATAAAGCACTTATTAGAATCAAGAGCCTGGTATATAGGCCAAAAGGCCACTTCTTCCACAACGACATTGCCAAGTACGGCTTTAGAAGTTTCGTTTTAAGTTCATAGTAAAGAATAAAAAAATAATTAATTAACTAAAATGAAAATTGACAATCGCGCATATCAAGGAAGGTAGAGGAAACCTAGTGTCCAGACACTCGATACCTTACACATCGCCTAATTTTCGAGCTACTACGTTTTAATAACGAGGCCCATCGTCGCCCTTTGTCTACCAGGCATGGGAGTTAAATATTTTAAATATAATGACTACTACTGGATGTCGAACCCACAACCATTGCGTTTGATGTCGGACGCTGTTTACTAAATTTTCTTATAATTTCTATTTTGTACAAAGGATAATAAGGATAACTTTATATGAAGTATGGCGCTAATGAATTCAGTCATTGGTTATAATTGGAATGTTCGATGAACATATCGTTCCGATTTTTAGACTCATTGCAATATTTATGTATTTTATTGTTTTATAGGAAATGTATTACTTTATTTAGAAACAAGAGAATAAAAGCCCCATTTAAGATCTCTTTGAAAATAACTTAGTTCAACATAAATGTCGTATAAAAGAAACGTGGTTATATTTATAGGTAAAGTTCACCCCAGAATAGTCTGCGGCTGAAAAAATCTTTACACAACAATATCTGTTTAAGGCAAAGTCGAGGAAATTATGAAGTTTTCTTACGAATTGACAAAAATATTCTTATTTTAAAGAAACCAAAGAATTGAAATACAGCTGAAATATTATTTACGTTAACTCGATTTTAGTGTGGCGCAACAGGTTAAAATAATTTACATGAAAATTTTCATTTTGTACAATAAAAAAAAAAACTCGATTTCGATGTATAATCACACTTCCATGTGACAAATAAAGGTCAGGCCCACTCTAATGGCACTCTGGATTATATGAGATACCTACATCTACAATTGACTTTGTAGTTACTCTTACATAATGGTATATTTTTCTAGCTTTACGCTTTTATTGTTTTTGTCCGCAACATTATGGAAATTGAACTTGTAACCACCATGCGAAATAGTTAAAGAATATATTTACGATGTGTGAATATATAAATTAGACTGATGTAAATTGAAAGAATTGTTATTCTCTAAATATTCCTTCTCAAATTACTAGCACTTAAAAGACTTGCAGAAAGTGCAATTAAATATTTCTAAGTACATATTCATTTTATTGAGTCACAAAAACATATGTCTATACATAATTTTAAAGAAGACAATATAATAAAGCGGAAGAGTTTGTTTGTTTAAACGCTAGATCTCTGGAACTACTAGTCGGATAGATATTTTTGTTTTATATGAAAGCTACATTCCTCAGGAGTGCTGTGGGCTGTATAACAATACGGTTAAATTCTTAGTAAGCCTTAAATAACTAAAAAGAATAGAATTAGGAAAGCCATCGAATTACTTTAACCGCGGGCGCTGCAGAAATAGTTATATGTAAGTACATTGTTTTAGAAAAATATTCAGTTACATTAGTTCTAAAATAAAGTCCGGGACAGCCTATATCTATCTCTTCTCTTATTGTGACTTTTTATACAAGTCACAATAAGACATTTTTGACAAAAAATATTGAAAATTGAAAGGTAATATTTCATCGTTTTTTATTTGAAAGAGATATTGAAATTTACGAGTGAGTTTTTCGTCATCAAGGAATTTTTGATTTTTTGACAAAAACGCTTTGGCATTTATAGCATGTCATTTAGACGGATACTTAAAAAAATATAAGATTAAAATAATTTTACGCTCTGTTTACGGCCGCAAATCTGGGCTAGGGAACCGCGGGGTCCCTTTTCGCTGATGACATCTTCTCAATCAGCCACATAGTGCTTACACTTTCTCAGAATTATGCAAAATTATTGAATGTATAAATTATATATAATATAATTATTGCAGCACAATAAAACAATTATATGCGGGCGAAGCCGCGAGTGGGCCGCTTGTTACATATAACGGTGAAACTTAACAAAAAATATTTAATAGAGTAAAAACAAAATCATATTTGGTTTCTTTCAATACTTAAATATATATACAACAAATAAATGAACAATTCTTTCTCATTCCAAGGCCACAAGAAGTTACCGTTTCATATTTATTTATATAATTAATTTATGCACATTGAATATGTGGGTCACACTATAATACCTTTGTTAAACATTACTTATCTGCGCTTTTCTTTATTAAATTAGTTATATTTGTGTTATTTATTTCTTTTTTCAGCTGCATGCTGCCGCACAGAAGTAGACAGATGTTATTTAGTGTAAGATAACTTTGATCCCTACAGATTGTCTTCTTTTTAAGATCCCGTGGTTTGTTTATTAAACGGGAAATGAAAATCATTTGTATATAATAAAATTAAAATCAGCTTTACGTTGTTCCTGCAAACAGCAAGGTAGGCAGAGGGAAACTAGTGTCAATACACTCCATTCACCTTCTTTCTACAGAATTCTAGAGGCATTGTGGCGTAACAGTCACACCATTGTGCCGCTGCGCCACTACGGACTATATGTAATAATCTCCCTAAATCGGATTCAACCCACTACCATCGCGTTTGCAGTCAGACGCTGTAAAACTATGCCACGACATCTTGAGCATAATATTTTTCTAGTGAAGTAAATTTTGTGTTGAAAAAGAATTGTTTTTTTTTGTTTATTTCAAACTTATTTCCTTTTTAGATTGAAGAAACGTCGAAATATACAGCAATACTCTTGTTTGAGGCCATTGTGGCGCAACGGTGTTTCCTCGTTACTGTAACTAGGCAAAGCGCGGCGTTGAGCTCCGTCACTGAACACGGAATGCCAGGTTCCCTCCGTCTACCCTGCTTTATGTGGGTCAAAGCGTGAGGCAAAAAAGAAACACTTGTTGTCCATAGTAGGTAATAGAACAAAAAAAAACTATTTTTCTAATCAGAAATTTGGCATCTTATTTAATTAAAAAAAAAGTTAATTTAAATCAGGCTTACCTTTTATTTTATTTACAACACCTAAAACTTCATAATTATTATTATAATAATACGAGAAACTCACTTGAACAAATGCGGCTCTGTGAATACTATCCGAACATATAATAGATACAATTTGTTCTGTCTCCACATAATTCGCAACTTTACCACTTGGTTCAATACCACGACGGTTGTACCTTAAAAGCAGAAATATACGTAGAATTTTATTATTGTAAATTATTTTACTTGATAGGCATGGGCAGCCCTAAAGCAGCAGCACTGAGTCTTACTGTAAACACAACATGGGACACCCACAAGGTTCTTACGCAATGCAAGATACAGTGTAAAACAAAAAAATAGTCACCTAGTCCCAGCTTGATATCTAGACCGTCTAGATATTAGACCTAGTGTGAAAGTCTCATCACAACTATTCACATTGGACAGCGACTCTGTGTTCAAGGGATTTGCGTCCGGAGGTTCCACGGCTATTTGTGACAGATGAACATAGCCTTGGATTATTGGAAGTACCCATTGATCACATTGTGGACTCTATTTGAAGAAAAATTAAAATAATTCAATTAAAATAATTCATGTATTTTGTAAAGTTTTGAAATTTATAAGATCACTAGTTTATCTCTGTAATTTGTAGTCCATATAGTCCAATAGAATAACAATCAATTCTAAACACATAACACATTCTAAGTGTGTGGCGTAGCTCTGACCGCAGATACATCAAAATATTTAAACTTCACAGAATATAGCCTTCCTCAATTAATGAACTATCCAACACAAAAAAATCAATCAATCAATTTCAAACCAAACCAGCAGTTCCTGAGTGCATCCACTTCTCTAGAAAAGATATGATGAGAATTTTGACCTGTTTTAAGTTATATTTAAAAGAATTTACCTCTAGCGCAATAATATCCTTTAGCATGTATTTGTTCCAGAAAAATCTATCATCTACATATTTCCACCATCTTGTAATATCAGTTATAGGTTTGCCTGTCCCTTCTTCAGTTTCTAGAACCTTTTCAATTTCATATTGTCTTTGCAAGCTGTTGGTGAGGTCAAGTGTTCTTGAATAGTAGAAACTGTCTGAATCATCAAATATCTTATGAAGCTCATCAGTTAATCTCTTTTCAAAACGCTCAGCTAGCTTTGGATCTCTTTGTTTTTTTACAGTTTGTTTTACCTACAGAAGTGTTTTTATTAGTTTATAAATAAATAATAAATCATACATTTTATAATGAACTAAAGATTTTTGCTTCATGCCTTATCCTCTATACAGCAGGGAACTGGTATGATTGAACCATATCCTATTAAAACACTACATCATCTAATAATTACGCACACTTGTTTGCCATGCTTTTACCATAAAAAAAAAATCTTTGTATTGTCACCAGACCTAGGAAATTAATATCATTCATTTCCCAAATGAGCATAAAACATATAAGTCACTCTCATATTCAATCAGTCAGACACTGTTCCAATGAACCACAATGGCTTTATATTGCATATTAATCATACAAATAGATTGGCCCAATGCCTGCACTGTGAATACTTGAAATGCTAATATTTATTGTATTGTGTTAATTTACCTGAGTTGCTGCTTGTTGTGTTGTTGTTTTTATTGTATTGCTAACATTTTTAACTGCCCCTACAGTTTTATTAAGAAATGCTGAATTTTCAAAGAGTCTTGTTCCCATTTTTTTATTGCCGCCTTTGTTAGCCATTACAGATGATGAACCATGCTTTGTGCAAGGACATAGTTCTAATTCCTGATTTGTTGCACCCATATTCAAGAAGCATATTGATTTTATTTTGTATATTGTATGGTGGAAATAAATTTGGCCAACAGGTACACTTTCCTTAATTATCATTAATCGCGGTTCGTAAATATTCGAATGCTCCACTTTCCCTATTATTCCTTCTGTTATACCTAAACATTCTATGTCTTCTATATCTGATAAATCCCATGCTAAAAATCAATCAAGCTTATTAAATTTTAAATGACCAGTTAAAAAAATATTCTTAAGATTACCTATTTCACTTTAACTCTGAAATTCTCGATGAAAATTTTAATCAAATAACTTACCTGATCGCACTGAAAATGCACCAGTTAGCCGATTCCACCACAGACTCGATTCATTTCTTACAAATATATAGTATAACTCAGATCTAAATAATTCCATTTCTTGCTTTTATTGTTTCGGATACACAGCTTTTTCATATAATTTCATGATGTTTATTGTTATTGTGATTTGTAATTTGTATGATATTTGACGTTTTTCAGATGAATGGGGGAGGGGCGGACATTTTTGGCCACGATTGGCAAATTGGCAATGACTAGTCTGTTTCATTTTACGTGAGATACCATATGAATATTATTGATTGAAGTGATTTTATGTTTTATAAAAGCATGTCCTCAAAACACTGAAATATTTTTTTTTTTTACAGAATTTACTGTATTTTATATAATTATCGTTATTAAAATAGCAATGTTTTTATAATAACTTTAAAATTTTGATAATTTCTAATAAATAGAATTTGTTGTTAATATTCTTATGTATATAGTTCCGTGTAACGGAACTTTACCGACGCGATTCATAATTGCTGTCATGTTGGCAACAATATTTTGACATATTACAATTTCCGGTTAAATAAATGCATTAATTTAGTTTAGATATGATGATATTTTTCTTGTAACTGCTGCAATTTTGTGCTAAAATGGATTGGCAATTAACGTGCCGAGTATGCCTGGAGACAGGTGACATGGTATCGCTATTTGATTGGGATGAAAACAATGAACAACTCGGCGACAAGTACACATACTGTTGTGGCGTGGAGGTACGAAAAATTACTACTGCAAATGGTTGCGATGGCCACCCTATAATTTTTTCATACATAAATGTTGCTATATTGTTTTATTTGTGGTTATTTTGTTATTTTTTGCTGACATCCCAGAAATTCTTCAATTTCGGAAGTACTATTAGATATTGTCAATAATTTTGTTTATAATTTAGGTGACCAAGAACGATTCCTTACCGACGCTAATATGTTTGAACTGTGTGGATCGCTTAACATACGCATGTCAGTTCAAGCAGCAATGTTTATCTTCCAATGATACATTAAAAGAATGTCTCGATGAATTTTTAAAGACATCAGCTGCTGTTTCGGCGAATAAAAGTGAAGGTAAAGATTGTTTCAATGATGTCTTATATTTTTTATGCATGATAGCCAACTCCCATTTAGCATAACGAAAAGACTAATTTAAAATTTAAGAACATCAATATATTATTAAATATAAAATAAATGTATTTATACAAAGGAAGTATAATTTTTTTGTCTCATTTTATACTATTCTATATAATTGAAATTTGAAATTATAATATGTAGGCAATGAAACAGAAACAATCACTATTAAACAAGAGAATGGACTTCTCTTACGATATGAATTGCCAGTTGAACATGACCCTCAAGCTCAATGGACAAGGACACTTATTAAGACTCCAAACAGCGCTGTTGTCACTAAGGCTCCTGGCAGACGAAAAAGAGGTCGACCAAGGAAATATCCTAATGAGCAAGGGCAGATTGGTAAGAATATTACTTTATTCTATTAAATGACTTTAAACATGTTTATTGTTTCATACTAGAGACCTAGTTTGATTTCTACTAGACTTCCACCACTTAGTTTTCATCTCGAAAGATTGGACAGTGTGGTGGTGTTAATGTGACACTACCACTAAAATAAAATTCTCTCTTGACAATCGATAATTGTTAAGATTAAGCATAAATTTGTAGGCATTCTTATTAATTATAAACAACATAAATAAATGTTTTTCCTGTCACTGAGATTAAAAAGAATATTTGGTGAATATTTCATCATTGATTCAATGTTATTTTCAGACGTTTCTCCATACCAGCGTAAAAAACCTAAGCCTGATAACAAGGAGCCTGAAGCACTAACAACATTACTGGCATCGGGATCTTTGGATTTGAAACAAGAACCAGAAGAAGATGAGGTTGATCAATTTGAAATTGAAGGTTAGTTGATACTTGAAAGTTTATTAATGCAATTAATTATGTAATTTTTTTTATATATAAGTTCTTTTTTCTTAATAAATGTAAAAATGCATTTTCAAATCTTATTCCACTCTTAAAAAAGAAAAATTCTTTTTAACCAACTTTGTAAGAAAAGGAGGTTATCAATTCGACTGTATTTTTTTTATGTTTGTTACCTCAGAACTTTTGATTGGGTGGACCGATTTGGATGATTTTTTTTATTTGAAAGGTAGTGCTTCCCATGTGGTCCCATTTTTTTATTTTTTTTTCTGGCAATGGTATCTAAGAGAAAATTACAAGTCTTATATTGACATTCGGTACGTGCATGACAAATTGGCAAATAACTCAATATTCACCAACCGATTTTGATGATTTTTCTTTTATTTAAAAGGATAGTCTGGTGATAGTTTGGTAAGGTTCCGATTGTGGGATCCGGTAAAAATTGATAGTTTGTTTTTTTTTATGGTAAAATTTTTACTATACTGTAATATTGTTACAACTTCAACCGATTTCGAAAATTCTCTTTTTATTTGAAAGGATACACTTCAAGGATAGTATGGTGAAAGTTTGGTAAGGTTCCAATAGTGGAATCCGGTCGAAATTGATAATGTTTGTTTTTTGTCAATAATTTATTATACTGTAATATTGTTACGACTTCAAGTTCAACTTCAACGGATTTCAATGATTTTTTTTTATTTGAAAGGATATAGTTCAAAGATAGTTTGGTGAAAATTTGGTGAGGTTCCGATTATGGGATCTGATCGAAATTGATAGTTATAAAAATATTTTTACTATGTATGTTCTTCTCAATATACCACAATGTCAGTTTGCATGTTGTGTTTGCACCTAACTCATTGACTACCACTACCACCACCGTCACTCATTTACGAAGCATCCTTTTATGGTCTACTCATCACATAAAATCGTAAAATAAATTTAATTTTAACAAATAGAAAAACCGACTTCTAACAACGAACTAAAAAGTAACAAAATAATTTTACAAAGATTTTATAATTTTGAAGTCGGTGTCAAGCTAAGGCTACAATGACTTTACTACATAGCCTTACCTAGACCTTACTACATATTACTAAGCTACACTACCTTACTACAATATCAAATTACTAAGCCTGTTTCTCTTACTTAGCACCAACTTCAAAATTATAAAATCTTTGTAAAATTATTTTGTTACTTTTTAGTTCGTTGTTAGAAGTCGGTTTTTCTATTTGTTAAAATTTAATTTATTATAAACATATAATAACTTAAACATTTTGGGATTTGAATCTACTCCTCTTGAAAACCACCCAAGGCTCTGACGAACATAGCTATATATGATCATAAAGCTATGTCAAAATTCTTAAATGTTTGCATTTTGTTGCGAGCATGTTTGTATGTAATGTATATATTTTTTCTACAGAATTAGATACAGGTGATGACCCAGACTTTATACCAGGTGGTGAAGATCCTGAATCTGAAGTTGAAATAAAGGAGGAGGTAAGTGTTAATTTTTACTCTCTATCAAAATTTTTTTTGATTATGCTAGTGGGATGGTCATTGAAAATAAATGTGATGGTTGTAAGTTATATTTTCATTTGGGTATATTAAGTATTCACATTTCCCAGATTAAGCTTTGTGTTGAATCTCACTACTTGACACATAGTATCTCCAACTCAGGCAGTTCATTAAAAAAGGAGTTTTTTCACATTAGGTTCTCACTGACTGCCCTGTTGTGTGAGATAAAAATTGCTTAAACTTTAATGTGGAGAAACACTTGTTGAGCACACATAAAATATTTAGATGTAGTGTTTAAATTAATTGGATATAAGATGTCTCATTCCTCTGAGTGGGAATCAATCTGATATTTATACACCTCTAATATTAGAACCCAATACAATATTTTTTTGTCTTTGCATTGATATATATATATATGACAGTCCAGCTTTAATGGTTTAACCAATTCTTCTGCAATTTTCATTATTGTATTTTCTTCTCTTAATATTTAGTGATTGTTTTATTTGAAACAGTTCATGAAATGATAAATTATACACTATGACAAAGATAAAGCTGTGGGCATACGCATATACAGGTGGAAGAGGCAGCGCTTCTTTTACTGAAACTGCATATAGGGTAAAATATTTCAAACCCGGAGCTAAAAAAATTTATCAAGATGCCTCAACAGTTTGGACGTAGGGTTTTTTTTTCATTTCACGATTT
>DWGR01003304.1:0-12366 GCA_018247715.1 Heliconius burneyi | reverse complement strand
ATATATATATATATATATTTACATGTATTATATACATATAAGCCTCTAATTTAAGGGTCTTCAATTTGGATTGGATATGTAGGACTCATAATTAACAAATGCAAGATGCAGTAATAGAACTGAAATTAAAAATATATGTAAATTAACAAAAGCTAATAAAATATTACAATAAAACAATAAACTTAAAACTAACCTGAATCTATACAATTGCCGATAGCAAACCTTTATTTATAATATCACCATAACAACACTCGAAAACGATATTAACAGCAATCAATAAGTGACAACGTCAAGCTTGAGAATACAAGCTTAACGCATGGATCAATAAGTCCCGAGACTAACATTGAAAACATTTTTTTTTTGCAAATTTTTTTTATTCATCAACATAATCACCTTTTAGGGTGATACAATGGTTCCAACGCTTTTCCAATTTTTCAATACCATGTTTATAAAAAAAATTATATTTCGCTTCAAAATAAGCTTCAGTTTCAGCGATGACCTCCTCATTTGAGCCAAATCTTTTTTCCTGGAGCATTTTTTAAAGATCAGCAAGAGACCAGTAGTCACTGGGGGCTAAATCTGGCGAGTATGGGGGGTGGGGAAGCAGATCAAAGCTTAATTCGTTCAATTTGTCATTGTTTTCATCGACTTGTGGCAGGGTTGTCTTGGTAAAAAAAGGATTTTTTTTTTCTTTGCATGTGCGGTCGTTTTTTTTTTGCGATTTCCTCCTTCCGAACGCACCAGTAAGTCAATATAATAATCACTGTTGATCGATTTACCTTTTTCGAATTAGTCAATGAAAATCACGCCATGCGTATCCCATAAAACTGACGCCATGACTTTGCCAGCTGACTGCTGCGTTTTCGGACGTTTCGGACGGCTTTCGCCAGCTGTGCGCCACTCAGATGACTGCCGCTTCGACTCTGGAGTGTAGTGATATATCGATGTTTCGTCCAAGGTCACGTAACAAGAAATCTTTTTTGTTGCGAGCAAATAGCGATAAACAGCTTTCTGAATCATCGACTCGTTGCTGTTTTTGTTCCATCGAAAGCAATCGCGGCACCCACTTGGAAAAAACCTTTTTCACGCTCAATATTTCATGAAGGATAGTAAATACACTTCCATATGATATCTGTGTCATCTCAGCAATCTCACGGAGCTTCACTTTACGATCTTTCATTATAATTTTTTGTCACTTCACCCACATTTTCCGGTGTAACGGCTTCCACAGGTCTACCCGAGCGTTCCGCGTCATTTGTGTCGGTACGACCATGTTTAAACTCGGCAAACCACCGACAAATCGTCGCTTTTGATGGACAAGAGTCCGGGTAAAATTTTTCAATCCATTGTTTCGCTTGCACGGTGTTTTTACCCATTAAAAAACAATATTTTATCAGAACACGAAACTCAATATTATTTCAAGAAAATTTTGTTAATAATGTTACGTGATAATTGTTTAATATTATTGTGAAATATATCTATATCACTAAAATTGTCATTGTATGCCCTACAAGACCTTAGTACAAAACAATTTTTGGCATAATTAGTTGTCCGAGCAGAAATGTAGGTGTCTCTATATCGGGTAGCAACAGTTGGACATTTTATTAGAATAGTAATATAACAGATAGTTGGAATCTAAAAGGTAGTGTAAAAGTTTGTTCAGAACAATTGATCTCGATATTCTCTTCGTTTTCTTAATGGTAATAATATATTTAAGTTTTGAGCGTCATCTAAATTAAATTTGTAAAGTAATCGCCGTATAAATTTATTTTGGACACTTTCGATTGCTAAAACATATTTTTCATACTGTGGGTTCCAGACAGGCGAGGCATGCTCTAAGTTACATCTAATATATGAATTATACAAAAATATAAATGTACGTATGTCTTTAAAATCACTTCCCTGTCTAAATACAAGGTATCTCAAAAGAAAATTATATATTTGATCAGCTTGCTGCGTGAACGCAATGCATTAGAGGGGCGCGGGGGGCATGTCATTCTATAGCCTGGCTCTTGGGAATTTAGTGGTTAGTAGTAGTTTGGGAATTCAGCACCGCGCGTTGTGCGCGACGAAATTTTTTCAACATTCGTGATTTTCGTCTCTTAAATGATGCGCCAAGCATACATCTCATTCGGAATTGGGTAAAGAAGTTTGAAGAGACTGGTTCAACTTTAGATAAACTAAAATCTGGACGGCCAAGGTTATCGAGGACAGAAGAAAACGTAAAACGAGTCAATCAGTGTGTTTGTGTTGATCCTGACCTCAATTCGAAAGCCTGCAAGTGCTTTGAACGTGCATAGATCATCGCTTCGACGCGTTTTGCGCAAAGATCTAAAGCTGCACCCCTATAAAATTCAATTGGTGGAGTTGAAGCCTCAGCACCAGGAAAGTCAAGAATTCGCAAACAAGATAAGTGAGAGATTACAAACGTTCATCAATATCATATTCTCTGCTGAAGCTTATTTTCATCTGAATGGGCACGTTAACAGGCAAGACAGTCGCTATGGGACTATAACTAATTCGAAAAGTAAGCATCAGAGACCTCTTTATTCGCCAAAAGTAACCGTATGGGCTGCAATGTCATCGCGAGGAATAATCGGTCCATACTTTGTTGAAAACGCGGGGGGACGTGCACTTACAGTTAATTTGACTGATAATCGCAGGAAATTTGATAAATTGAAGAGAAGTCGCGGTGGGAGTAATGGGATAAAAAGCTCGAGGGGCTGGCGCCGTCGCACCAGGCATTCTGGGCGCTGTCGCGTGCTTTTAGAGTCGATTGTCTCTCGACTATGCCACCTCTGATTAGGCCCGACTTGTCGATCGCCGCTGATAACACCGAATAAGCGAAATGTCTCGCTGATAGTTTAGAGGCTCAGTGTACACCGAGTGGTCAGCCCTGTGACCCAAGTCATATCGTGAGAGTGGATTCTGTGGTCGCAGAGTGGGCGCTGTCGCCCTCGCAACGTGAACCGTTGCGCCCGACCTCGAGGCCAAAAACATCAAAAATCTCAAAGATGGGAGAGACCCGGGGCCGGATAAATTGTCAAATAGAACACTTGAAGTCCCTTCCGGCTCAGTTCTTATCTCTATTGGCCATTATTTTTAATTCCCTTATGTTGTGCTCCTTCCCCGACGAGTGGAAGTAAGCGATTGTCATAGGTATACCTAAACCGCTAATAAGCCGCGGAATATGCCCTCTAGCTAAAGACCAATCGGCCTTCTCAGCTGTTTAAGTAAAATTTATAAAAGAATCATTCTCATTAAACTCTCCGAGGTGTTAGAGGCCAACTCTCTGCTCGTCAATGAGCAATTCGGTTTCAGAAAAAACATTCCGCCATCCACCAAGTCCATCGCGTGGTAGAGAACATAGCTCAATTCAAAGTGAAAACTTGTCACCGCAGACTTACTGCCGTCATTTTTTTCGACGTAGCGAAAGCCTTTGATAACGTCTGGCATTACAGCTTGATTTTCAAGCTGCGACGCTCTGGCTTGCCAGACTGTTTCGTGCGCATCCTGTGGGATTTTCTGTCAAATAAGTATTTCCGCTATAAAGTAGAAGGAAATCTCTCCTGTCGCTCTTTATTCGCGCAGGCGTCGCCCAGGGTTCAACCCTCTCAATATATTTTTGGACGCCATTTTCCCAAAATGTAATATATGTGGGTTGAAACATTATTGCTTATCAGCATCCATATAGCAAGGTAGGCTCAGAAAACTAGTGTTAAAACACTCCGTTCTCCACGAACTGGTTAATTTTGAAGACATAGCGAAACTCAAAGGTGCACTTTGTCTTCTGGCTGAAGCGAGAAAATGACATTCATTCATTCCCCCGAGTGGGCATCGAATCCAAAAGCGTGACGCTTATAGTCAGAAGTTATGCCGCTGCGCTACGACGGTCTCTCGGCTATTAAAATATTATATGGTGAAAAGCCCCATAGTCTTAACACTAGCTCGATAAAATAATTAATATTACTTTTGCTCTAGGTAAGTGACTGGACGGGTCTCTGCGCTGCGTTAAAACGTCACGGCACTCGTTGGCTGGATTTACGCAAAATGCTGTTGCCGCAAAACGACACCGTGTTCTGGGAACAATTTTTGGAGCACATTGGTTCTGTTGATACGCTGGAACGGTGAGTAGCGATTATACCTTATAATATTATAATACATTTATTTAAGCATGCGTCGGAACACTTGGTTTCCCGATTTCTTCTGCCTACCATGTGATGTGTGGGATAGAGCGTGATGTTAAAAAAATTTACTCATACGTTTGGGTACATTGTGTGTGAATATCATCATAAATTATTTATTTTGTTTATAGATTGGAACTATGTCGGTGTCCAGCTCGAGCAGTAGAAGCAGTATGTGCCCGTCTGCCCACACTCCGAGCCCTGGCGGCACCCGCCATAAAAGACGCCCGATTAGATCCCGCACCCCTTGCCCTATTACCAAGACTAGAATTACTGCGCCTAAAGAGTCTCACAGGACTATCATTAACAAGAGATCTAAGACCTATTTCAGCATTGGACCGACTCCAGCATCTATCATTGACTAGTATAAAGGAATTGGGCTGGTGTGCTTGTGAAGTGGTTGGTCAGCTGGAACAGCTCGAGTCGTTAGAGCTTGGGGAATGCTCGTTCGGAGCCTCCTTCGCTGAGGCCCTCAGTAAGCTGTCCAAGCTGCGGAGATTGAGACTGGAGCGCGGCATGTCTCACTGTGCCGCGCCGCAGTTGCTGAGGGCGTTGGCAGCGTTGCCCAAGTTGACTAGGCTGGAGCTTGTCAATTTTGATGTTAAGGTAAATATATATTCGCATATTTTCTTTAATTTTTGATTTAATTTTGTGTAATATCCTCTCGAATAAATAAATTATTTTGATTCCTGCAAAAAATAAATAGTTGAGGTAGCGTTAAGTTCCGCAATTTAACTTACGTTATCTTAAATTCAATAGACGAAATATATTGATGCTTAATCCACTGCATACCCTGTGACCTGCAGAAAGCAGTGTGAAATTGAAAATAATATTTTCTAATATTTATTATAGGTTGGCTTCGATGACGCACTTGCAGAATGTAAAAACATACAGAGACTGCTTATCATACCTACATACGTGTCTCAATCTGCTACTACAAATAAACAGGTTAGTTGTATAACCATAATAGCTTTTTACCCGCGGCTTCGCTTGCGTGATCGCTTGGATGTAATTAAGAATATATTGTGACAATAAGGTATCCGGAAATCGTAAATAAAACAAAAGGTATTATAATTTATTCATCAATATTTATTTTGTCGCCTTCAAAATAGGCCCCATTTAATGCAATACACATGTGACAACGCTTCTTCCAATCTTCGAAACTTGTTTTATAAGCACTTTCCGGGATCTTCTTTAGCTCTCGCGTCGAATTCTCTTTTATGTTTTCAATTGACTCATGACGGTGTCCTCGGAGTGGCAATTTGAGTTTAGGGAACAGGAAAAAGTCGGCCGGAGCTAGGTCTGGTGAGTACGGTGGTTGATCGATGGTATTTATCGAGTAAGTTTTAAGACCAAAAGTCTTAAATTCGGCCACGACGTGAGCTCGATGCGATGGTGAATTACCGCCAAGTTTGCCAGCGACTTTTCTCATGTCCAAAATGTCAATCAAAATCAAACGAACCCACTCTCGAGAGATGTTAAGGTCTTGTGCTAATTCTCTAACACTGGTATGACGTTGACTGGATTTTCGAGCACAGTTTTCTTCACAATTTCAATGTTTTCATCGGTTGAAGAGGTTGAAGGTCGTCCGGAACGAGGCAAATTTTCAAGGCCGTTTTTGAACGGTTTGTACCAATCATAAACTTGTGTTTTTGATAAAATTGATTCACCGTAAGAGCCTCTCCCAACATTTTCAACGTTTCCGTACACGAAATTTTGTTTGTAACATAAAATTTAATGCAAACTCTTTGTTCAATTATTGGATTCATTATAAAAATCGCCGCGCCCTACTGAGGTGTGTTTACTAAATTGAGTGCTGTCAACAAAGTAGCTGCCAGATCGCGCAAAAATTGGTATCAGAGGTCAGCACAGTGCTACCAACTTACAAAAAAATATATATTTGAAAAATAGTTAACGCGCGACTTTTAAATTGAAATTGCCGGATACTTTACTGTCACAATCATTATATCAAATGACACCTGACCTCAGTGCCGAAGGTAGCTCCGACTGTAGCAGCTAGAATTGGTTGAATAAAGTCGAGAAACATGATAAAATATTTAAGCCTTGTACTTCCCTCATGAAATGGAGATGGTTTATTTGCGAATTAATATCACAAACTCTTCAGCTTTGTAATATTAAAATAGATAATTCTTAACTTAAATAAAAGTCTAACTAATAATCTAGACAAACGTAATAAAACGTAAGAACTACATATAGATAGTAATAAATAACCTAATAGCATACCGAAATATATAGATAACCGATAACATATACAGGCTGTTTTTGTCAGCACCACTTTAAATGAAACCACAGTTTAAAGTACTCTATAAAAGCCTAACACAATGAATGCAAAAATAATCTTAAAAATGAAAAAGGGATTTTTTGAAGCAAAATAAATAATTAAATTATTGTTGTATATTTTAAACCGTCATATGTCAAGAACGACGCACGCAAACCTATTAAAGGGAAACCGCCTCACGCGTTTGATTCCGAAATCGAGGTATTGGCGGCATAGTTCGAAGTTGTTTAACCTTGAGTAGTATATTTGTAGTAGTATGCGTAACTGAAGTCACACGAAATACAGGTATGGACAAAAATCGTGAAACAAAAAAAATGTTACGTCTAAACTGTTGAGGTATCTTGATAAATTACTTTAGATATGGGTCTTAAATATTTTACCCTATATACTGTTCCCGTAAAAGGTGACGCTACGATGACATTTATTGTTGGCTTTCTTTTTATAAAACATTGTTTCATTGTTATTAATAAGCATATAAATACGATATATAACGACTGTTCGAATCGAGGAAGTGAAATAATTATTTACATTTATATTTCCATTTCTTCGCTTTGGTGACGAGGCAAAGCGCGGCATTAATTTCTGCCACTCAACACGTAATGTCTCCAGAATTCGGCAGAGAGTGAGGAACGGAGTGTCTTAACACTAGGTTCCCTCTGCCTACCCTGCTGTGTGCGGGATACAGCGTGAAGCTGATTTAATTTGATTTAATTTAATATAAAACATAGGTGCTAAGCGGTGTACTCCGACTAAAGGAGACCCTAACCCATCTAATGTGGGGCGTGACCATCGAGCTGCTGCGCGTCACGGAACTGTTCATAGACCAATGCGAGGCGGGCGAGGGTGAGGGCAAGAGGCGGGACGTGGGCGAGTGCATCCCTGTACTGAAGCCCGTGCCTGGTTGTAGGCTGCCTGATGACCACCGCACTGTTGCCGGACCCCCACAGGTAGTGTTTGCTTTTATAATATTTTTTTAATAAGATGCTATGCAAAGATGAAAGCACTTCCTTGCTTTATTTTATGATTAGTTTCTTTATTATTATTTAAGTTTTGCTTAGAGAGTACACTCGATCCACGGTGTCATGTTAACTTACATGAAATTAGTGAAAGAACAGGCTTAATATTAGGTTCTATTTCATATGGGAAATATTTATAAACAATGTTTTTATCACTTCTGGTTAATTAATACAGTGTTAGTTTATATCCCTATGGGGTAGTCAGAGAGAATGGAGAACCAAATGTCTTAGTTTAATATAGAATAAAGTAAAATTATAATCATTACTAGCGTGTGGTACTAGCTAGTGCAAAAGACTCATATTTGCTACTTTATTTGAATACATTTTAAGGTTTATGGCATAGCTTTAACTTTATAGTTATTAAAACACAAAATGTTTATCCCTAATAGTAATATGTATCTGCTAAGCAATCGCGATTATATTTTGCTTGACTTTACAATATTTATTTTTAAAAATAGTTTATTTGTTTAAAGTAAACAATACAATATACAAAACTAAACAAAACTTCCAATACCTAGGTGGAAATCCTCCCAATCCCAACGCTCCAACGGCTGCTATCAGCACAACTACCGAACACCAAACTGAAGCTGCTCCGCATCCCCTTCCACGCGACATGGAGGCAGTCCCTGGCTGACTTTCAGTAGCATCGAGCAACGCCGCCGTCAGTCAGTCACGGCCGGCTCACGTCAGTCATGACTGTGACACTAGCGTGACAGTGACCAAATATCATATGTCATAAGTGATAGTGTCATAGTGTGGACTGTGACTATAGTGAGACAGTGACAAGATACCATATGACATGAGTAAAAACAGGAACCGCAACTAGTGTCATAGTGAATACAGATTGAAACGACTAACTCTAAGTGTGACAGTGACAAGATAGCATATGATACTTATTACACTGGTCAGTATGAGTCAGTCCATAGTGTGGACACCACTAAAGGACTTCCAGTGGCACTATAGAGTGTCAGTCGGTCAATCACTATGTATATAAGGAGATACTGGTCAGTCATGTCGACTGCAACTAAGTGACGATACTAGATTGCGTAAGGTTTCGTTGTGACCTAAATATATGTTTGTATATCTGTTGCAAATTGTGATATCTAAAGTGAAATGCTGTGTCAAGAGTCAGTCATGACATGCGCTGTGAAGTAAAAAGTGGACATGATTAACTAGTAAATAAAAAAATTATGTTGCTGGATAGGAATGTATAGCTTATTTGGTTTATGTGATTGGCGCAGGTTCGATTCCCGCTACATACAGTCATCACTGTAACTTACTGATAGATTATAAAAGGGTTGCTGGATACACTAATATTTTTTTAATGCAACACAATATGATTTGGCAACTCAAATATATTGCATTTTAATATTATTATATTTGATAAAATACTTTTTGTTTTCTGGTTAATTCTAAAGAGTATTATTATATGGAGCTGTCAAAATATATCATATATAACAAAATTTACGTTGATAGGCCAAATTTGTGTAGATGGTAGTTTTTTAATCAACATGTTTTACTATAGATTATTATCAAAGTGGATTAGTGTCAAATTTACAAACTAATACTTATTGTATGGACAAATAAACATTTTTGAAGAAGCTAAACTTTTACCATGTGTAACAAACAAATTAATATCATTAATAAATTAGTAATTTGTTCTTAATATATAGTAACTGTAAATATTCAAATCGACGAACCAATATGAAACATATATCTTGATATACACAAGTAAATTTGCGGGTGTTCTGTAGTGTTAAGGTGTAGAGAGAGAGACATTTTTATTGAAGTTCATCCAAATGTATGCAATGAAATATGTAAATCTTTATATATAATTAGTTGTATGAAAGTTTGTTGTACATATATCTAGCGATCAGTGCCTACTTACTTCATTAGACATGTTTTATGAATTTAAAATTATAATAATTGAAGAAATCATTGAATAAAAGTGATTTATCGTTATTTTAGAGTGTAAACCTCCTAAATTTATATTTGTTTTCGGTATGTGTTTTTTTTATACCATTGGATAATGTAAATAAATACAAAATTGACTTCAAATAATTATTTCAAATAATAGAGAATACAAATCAATTTTCGAAATTGTAAAAACCTTCTGATAGTACATATAATATACACTAGTTTTTTAAAGCTGCTTTTTGTCTCTCATGAGAGTTTGCTTAAGAGGGTGCTAGCAGATTTACACTTTAATCCAAAGTAATGTTTAGTACTTGCTAAGAAAAAACTATATATCAGCGAGGAAAATAAATAAAATGAACATTTTCTGCAATACCCAATTAGTTAAAAAGTATAAGTTTATAATATAAAATACACTTAGAAAGCACTCTTCAAATCATTTTCATACATTTGTTTCTCCATTTATGAATGCGTATAGATTTTATGTTAATAAATTGTGGATGTAATTCAAATTATTTGAAATGACAAATTTTCTATTTCCTCTGTCTATGCCTTTTACTATAACATACTTGCAACTTTAAAAATTCACACTAACATATAGAAGTTATTCGTAACTTACTTGTATTTATTTTCATCAAGTCATTTTAAATTATGCATTTTTTTTACAAAATTAGGAACATATAAAACATTTTTGTTATTTTTTAAACATTTTATTTAATTTCGTGCAATCAAGAACGGATTCTTGATTTAATAATATGCATATGTCACTAAGAGCTCAAAATTATGGCGTTTGCTGCTTTTTTTTTAAATTTCCCTATCCTTCTTCCTATGTAACTTCTTTAACCACAATGATTTGTAGTTAAAAACTTACAGATTAACTGATGTTAACCAGTGTAAAGTTTGACTTTTTTAACAAATTTATTTTATTGTTTGACATATTATGTTTATTGACTTTTATTTTAAAATAGTATTTTGATTAAAAACCATAATAAATTATAATTATTATAATTTATAAGGTTAAACACATACGAACTAAACTTGTTATACAGCTAATGTAGATTAATTATGTACACTCTAGTTTGGGAATTTAAAATTTCTACCATTTTTTAACAAGTGTGTACCTCCAAAAAATATATATAACTATAATGTAGATTATAAAGAAATATATAATTTTCATATCTAGTTATAAAGAAAAATAAATATATTATGATGATAATAATAATAATTATTATGTCCTATAAATATGAATAAATAAGCAATATAAAATGGAACTGTGACTTAGGGTTTGACATTATGCATTAGTTTTATTGTTTGCCTCCCATTGTATCTTAAATTATTTAAGTACAGAAAGCATAGCTTCCTCACGCGACTTCGGTCTGTATTGTTTACAATCTCGTTTTAAAGATGCTTTGTATTTTTATTGTAGTTTTAGAGCCGGTGGTTTTCAAACATCGCCGGCGTTTAGGTTAATCGTATAAATAGTATGGCGACCCAATAAACTGTTGCCTTGTAAATGATCGTTTTATTTACTATTCCTGCTAATGTGTTTTTATAAACGACTTGTATATTTATTAACTTTTTTTGAGACCAATCGAGGCGCAGGGCAAAAGCGGTCGTATATAAACGCGACAGGTTGTGGGCTTTACTCTCCACTCGAGGAAATGAAATATTTGACATTTTTATTTCTTCGCTCTGGTATCAAGGTTGTTGATTTCCGCCGCTCGACACGCACTACCTCCAGAATAGGCTCCTACTTACCCTGCTACATGCGGGATATAGCGTGAAGCTGAAAAATAACTTCTATACTAATTAATTGGTGGCAAATTCAAAGTATGATTTTTTTAGGACTTGATAACAAAAAATTTTTACTTTTCCGTTTATCTTACATTGGACCGAAGGTATATACAGAGTGTAAGCGTCAGCGCTCCTTTTATGGCATATATAGTAAAATATTTTAAACCCATACCTAAAGAAATATTTGACCTGGGAGAAATATTTGGTCGTCGTGCGGAGTGCGTCGGCCGGGAACTTTGTACCAGGACCGGATTTAGATATGATGGAGTAGGGGCCAAATTCATTTTAAATCAAAAATATTTGTGCCCTCCAACACTTCATGTCCGATGCAGCCGATAGTCGGAAACGTTGCTACGTAGAATATAAAAGGGTAGATAAAACAAAAGATGAAGAAATTATTAGATCAACATCGTACGTCTACGAATCAACATCGTACGGCTGTCTCGGCGCGATCGGACCCAGCGGTTAGCGACCGTTAGCTCTCTTAGATTAGTCTAATCCCCAGTCGCGGCTTCACGCGGCTGGTTTGCATTTCTTCTGGGACAGAGTACACTCTTCCCTACCCAACCGGTGTCGCTGTAAAAGGTAATAGGGCTAACAGCATTAACCTCATGTTCGGAAAAAAAAGGATAGTTTGGACAAAGTTTGGTTAGGCTCTGATAATGGGTTCCGGTTAAAATTGACCATGTTTTTTTTTGGTTAAAGAATTGTAATTGTACTGCTTATTTATTACTACTTACTATTTATTACAAGGAAAAACATTGTTAAAATTGGTGTTAGAATCATAAAAGGGAGAGACCCGAATATTTGTTATGTACCTATGTTCTTGTCAAAATGCCAAATAGTTAGCTTACAGAAAAATAATACTTAAAAATATATAATAAATACTTAAAATCGTAAAATAAATTCTTAACGAAACGAAAAACCGACTTCATACAACGAACCAAAGGGTAAATATTTATTTTACAAAGATTTTATAATTTTGAAGGCGGTGTCAAGCTAATGTTACAACAACCTTACTGCATTATCAAATTACTAACGCCCAATATTAATAATCAATCTCCTATCTCCAGTTAACGTCAATCTTGGATTGTTCTACATTACTATCCGATCTGTGATGAAAATGAAGTACTTAGATAGGTTATTGGCAAGCTAAACT
>DWGR01003303.1:0-12367 GCA_018247715.1 Heliconius burneyi | reverse complement strand
AGGAACCGGGACCGATTTACTATCGTGATTTCGTTTCCAGTGAAGCAAATTTCCGGCGGTTCCGCAAGTTCGTGCACGGGTGGCACGAGTTGAGGAGGAGGTTGGAGATGGAGCAAGGATGAAGAGGCGCAGGTGACGAAGTGGCGTATTGTGGTGTTCTCCGCAATAGCGGCTAGACGCAGGCCGCCCTACTTGGTAGGGAGAGGGCCAGAACAGGGACTGGTACAGAAAAATTTGTAGGGAGTCAAGAGGTGGATCGGCTGACTTCTGTTGGCTGACACTTCCCATGTTTCGGACCATATAGCATGATGCTGGTGGGTCCATGGGTGGTTGGTGGGTTATGTCCCTATTTTAGCCATGGGCGTAACCGCGTAACTAGTTTCGGGCTGCGGCCGAAACTAGTTACGCGGTTATTCGAGATCCGGCTAGCTACGCTGTTATTCGAAACTACGTATGTGCCTGTACACATAACCATTATTTCATATACGTAGTTTCATGACAGTAAACAGTAAGTACAAATCGAGTTACATCGACACTAGCACAGTTGTATCTCGCTCTATTATAGTACGCACCGCAAGAAAAAATGAGACGAGAGTAGGAATTTGATCGTATACTATTTTCATATCGCTTACATAAACAAAAATATTGTACTGTTTTGTTTTATACACTCGATGAAACGAAAAAGCGATTATAAAATATTAATGCAGAAGTTAAACTATACATAATATATATGAAAACTCCAAGAAAAAACCATATTACTGTTAATATAGTTGCATCTGCCTCTATTTTAGTACGTTCCGCAAGAAAAAAAGAGACAGTATTAGTTTAATATGTATTGTATGCCTTTATGCAATTTCATCGAATTTTATTTTTATATCGATAATTAAAATAAAAACATATTTTGTTATTACACACACGCCATGAAACGAAAAAGCGATTTGAAATGTAAATGTACAAGTTAAATTGTATGAGATGAAAATAGAAATATAAATTTATTAGATAAAACCTTCCAGAAATGTGTAGAAAGTAAATATTGTATATCAAGAACTACTCACCCAATGAAACTTGGAATGTACATAATATAGAATATATGATCTATTAAAGTAAAAAACGGTCGCTTTGATATGACTTTAATTTCCGAGAAATTTGTGGATAAACATATTTGAACTTGCAAAATGTAGTCATACCACGTATAACTATGTTTAATCATTAAACAGAAAGTAACTTGAAAAATAATGAAGTGTAATGAACACTATGTCTATGTTATGTTTTATGTTTGAAGTATAAAAAGTGCATGTCAAGGCACAAGCGTACGATTGTAAGCGCGATTGGTTATGGGTTCGATTCCCACTCAAGGAAATTAAATATTTGATACTTTCACGTTCTACACTCCTAGGTTCCCTCTACTTACCCTGATGTAAGGGATACAAAAAAAACTAAAAAATAAAATAAAATTATTTAAAAAATAAATCCCTTATTATTTTTCTTTGTTAACGACATCCCTATGAAGTGTAAATAACTATGGCATATTTTTAAAACATTTTAGTTTTAGAAATTTAGTTAGTTAATAAGTGCCAAGTGGCGATTAAGGGAAGTCGTTGACTTCATTTCAATTGTGAGCAAAGTGTTTGGTTTTGTTATTATTACGTTTTTTATAAATATAAGTGAAGAAAAAGTGTAAGTATTTTTTTTATAAACTTAGTGAATTTAATGAAAAACTACTTAATAGTCAGATTTAGATTAGGTATTTTTTCTTCTATTATTATTTTAAGTTTTAAAAGTAAAATGTGATACACAAATTCAAGTGTATTATGGGATTTTTTTTAAATTGACCTTTTAGAAAAAAAAGCTAAGAGTAATAATTGTGTGTGTGTGTGTGTGGAGAGATTTACAGTTATAAAACCTCGACGGCTAATTTAAAAATACTTTTGAAACGAAAATACTTAAGGGCTTATGAGCAAGTGTCCACGGCTCAATCTACGGCTCCTATTCAAAAAAGCCAGGTACCACATACAGTAAATATTCGAAACCAATCTGTACAGTCCTGTACTTCATCGTCACTACCTGGTTCCTCTACCACGTGATCCACGTTATTTATCAATTGATAGTTATCATCCATTTTCTTTGGTTGAAGAACGGGCAGAGTTAATGATGCATACCTTCAGATTACCATAACTGGACATTCAAATTAACAAGCAGGGCTGGAAGCATTACGGGTGTTACGGACACACTCTCAATTTGTATAGATTAGATTATGTATCCAAAAGTTCAAAACGAGGTTCGCTAGAAAAAAAAATTGCCTAAATCCACCATTTAATAGAACCTTGAATATTCATAACAAATAAGGGCAAAGATCTGAATTTGATGTTTTTAATGACTCGTTACGTTTGTATAAAGCTCAACTGTAAAAATATTTTATATACGTAGTAAAGAATTCATGACTGAGCTTACAATTTTTGTAACTTTTTTAAGATGTTAAATTTTGGTTTTGTATTTTGTTATTTTTTTGTTTTATGTTCGTCATTCAATTTTAAAAAATAAAATTAATAAATCTGCTTCACGCTATTTTCTACACGCAGCAGGGTAGACAGAAGGAACCTAGTGTAACACTTCTCCACTTTCTCCATTTTCCGCCAAATTCTGGAGACGTCTTGAGAGGCAGAACTCAACGCCGCGCTTTGCTTCGACACCAGAGCGAAGAAATAGCAATACAACTTTAAATAAATATTTCATCTCCTCTAGTGAGGAACGAACCCACAACCAGCCGTTTTACAGGCACACGTTGTGCCTCTGCGCTACGAGTAGGGGCCTTAATTTTCATCCAATTTTAAACCTTATTTTCTTGCAGTTACGTATCAGTTTCGCCCCTCTGTATCTTTTGGTATTTTGCTACATTTCTTTTGTCCTTTCTGTATACATCTTGTGTGTTAAATAAAAAAAAATATCAGTAGAAATAAAATTTCCAAATTTTGTGGAAAAGGAAAAGTTGTCTAAATTTTTTTTATATATATATGTATGTATATATATATATATATATATATATATATATAGTTATTATTATATTCTGTATATAAGAAATATATTTTTACAACAGTATACAAGAGGTACATTTTCGTACTAAGATATTGTTATTTAACCTAAAACGTTTTTGTAATCATAACTATAAACGTATTCGTATTAAACTTACAAATGCTTATGAAGCATTTGTAACTAGTTACAAAAATATGCAGTTTCTGAACGTAGCTACGCGTGTACTAGAAACTAGTGATAGCCGGTGATGCTTAAAAGAGGCTACGGCCCATGTCTAGGTATAACCATAGACGAATCCCTTCGTTTTAGTGAACACATAATGAGCCTATCCGATCATATGAGAAAATTAATTTATATCTTTAAAAATCTCCGACATGTAACTGACTTCCCAACAATGAAACAAATATACTATGCCTTGTGCCAGTCGCTTCTGTGGATAAACATCGTGAAATAAAGAAAATCCTACGTCTAACTGATAAGGTATCTTGATTAATTTCTTTAGGTATGGGTTTAAAATATTTGAACTTATATGCTGTTCCCGTAAAAGAAGCGTTGCGGCTTCCACCTGTATATAGATTATACAGTATAGGTACTGCACAGATTTTTCATTAAATCTGATGTTTTGTCATCGGTAAGATTATATCCGCCATTCTTACTATCGTTCAACCTGTCCATAAAACAGTTTTGCTGTTGTAATGTTCTTGTTACTTTTGTTGTTTTTATTAAACTTCCCATTTTGTTACGTGTAAAGTTTTTTCTGATTATTTCATCATTAATATGTTATTTTTTATATTTTAAAAATGAGTAAACCTGGACCAAATGAAATAGAAATTAAAAAGATACTTAAAATTTTGGAAACATTATTTCTTTGGTTACATTTTGTCTCATGCCACAACGAATAGGGTTTTTTTATAGTTCTCGAGAATGTAACGCAATGTGTGTATGACTAATTGGCCAGTGGTCAGAGTGATTAGCGGGTTCAAATCCTACTATACTGATTTATGTACACATTTTCTTAATAAGTAAATGGGTAAATAAAATATTATTTATAATTTAGGTCTTGTTTAAGTTTGTGCTTATAAGAATAGTTTGGAAATCGTTCAAATGTGTTGATAACCTAGAAGATTCATTATATACACATACTTTTTGCTGAAGTCGCTGCACTTCGTTGCGCACGTCGCGCCGCAGCTCCGCCAGCGCCGCGTCGTGCGAGGAGGGCGCGGGTGGCGGCGGTGCGGGTGCGGTAGGCGCGGGCGGCGGCGGAGCGGGCGCGGCGCCGGAGGGTGCGGGGCCGGCAGGCGCCTCCTCGTCGATGGGCTCGCGCCGCGACGCCGCGCCCAGCACGCTGCCGGCGCGACCACGGCCGAAGGCGGTCTGTCAGTATTAACACATTAAACTTGTAGCTAATTTTATGTACTTACATATAATAAGCAAATAATAACAATGTCCAATTTTTTCTAATACAAGCAATCGTGAAAATGCTATATTGCCATTAGTGCGTCATAATAAGATTGATGATTTATTGGAACCTAACCCTGATATAAATCTCATCATACATACTCGTATGGGTATTGTTCTTGTTATAATAAAGAACCAAAAGTAATGAATCACTAAAATAATTCGTTATTTCTAGTTTACATAAAATGTAAAAAACTCGGGAAATCCCGTTTTAGTTCAAGATGACCGTCAAGAAGATGGCAACGAAATCAGTGTGAAAGCTGTGAGTTTAACTTGATAAAATTACATGATGTTAATAAAATAAATCAATTAAATTTCATGTAACATAAATATTTACTTTCAAACCTCATTTCAACATATTTATTCTTAACCTTTAGTTAATACAATCAACATTTCGTTTAAACCTTAAATTAACATTTTAAACTTATAAGGAACATACTTAAGTTGCAGATTGACAATAAAAGACACTGTGACATACATATACAGAAATGGGGACACTAATGATTTTTTTCACTATCGATATGATTTACTAAGTACATTTTTTTTTCGAACATGAGGTTAATGCTAACTAGAGCTTTCAAAATACAGTTAATTATTAAAGTTGAAAGTTCTGATGTGTTTCAAAGTAAAAAAATAAATAGTGTTTTAAATAAAGACTAAAACTTAAAGTAACATAGAAACAGAAAATAAATGAATCTTAACATAGATATTTTATTAAAGTAATAAATATAAAAATTGCTTTGCTGTAAATTTAAGAGTTGGTGGTGAGCTAGCATATCAAATTTATTGATAATAGTCCGGTAGTATACAAACATTATCGTTTATCTTTTAAATGGCTAAAGAAATAATGAATAATTTTCTTTACTTAAATGTGAATGGAGCTAAATGAAATTTTTAGGCGATTTATATAAGAAAATATTATTGCTAAAACTTTTATTTAATTCTTAAGCAGGATAGTATATTTAAAGGATAGTAAATGAACAGCACACATAGATGCGTGTTCAATAAGTATAAGTGCTATGTTACTTCAGCAATTTCATTAAGGTGAATGTCGAGCTTTTAGCCATTAAACTTCACTGGACAAGCAACTAAGATTTAAAAACCGGTAGTTCTGTGTTATAGTGTTTTAGATTTTATTCACTGATCTAAAGGTTAAAATAGTGACATTTTGTATTCATTACGGGCAACTTTTGAAAACGTTCTTCGAGTTTATCGCTGGTAGCGTCAGCCTCAATAATGTAATTACCACATTGAGTAGTATGGCTCGTAAAATGAGCCATTCGGATGTTTTAAGTTTTAATCCAGTTAAAATGATAAACGGTGTGAACGGTGCGAACACTGATGTTGTCATTTATGTTTTAAGTAAATTCAACACGGTACAAAATTCAGACTGAAAAATGAAACTTATTATTGATATTAAGATAAAAAAATAGAAAAAAGAAGATAGAAAAAAAAAACTGATGAAGGAATTGATAAATAGGGATAGTTAATTGCTGGTAATCGGAATAGAAAGTGAGTTGATTTGTAAGACGGGTGTTAAAAAAAGTGGAGGTGGAGAGATACAGTCGTATATTCCAGTAGTGGTTTGAATATAAGTATAGTAAGGCGAACAGCGTCATGTTCTGTTACGCTCTTCATGGCTAAACAAGTTGTTTATTTGCATATTTTCGAATTCACTATCAAATGAGCTAATTTTATATGTTAAATTTGTACAATATAGAAAGTAAACATGTTTTTCCCAGTATTATTTACAAATCAATGTGTCATTAATTATTGGCTATAATTGAATTGAGAATAAGGTACTGTTTAGTTATACAATAGGAAATATAATAGTGTTGATAGTGCTAGTTAGCAGTACTTTAATATAGTAAAGAAATCTGGCATTACTGATATAATAACAATCTCTTTTAATGTAAAAGGATACGATGATAAATAGAAATATTCAATATACTATTTAGGTACGTTTCTTTGATTCAACCGCTAGCAATTGCAGACAATATTTGTCTTGTGAAATAATAATTTTATCTTTTATTATAACAAAAGAATCAGTTGAACGCTAACTGCGATTTAAAAATTTGAGTAGCAACTCTGATAGTCTTATATTAGTAATTAAGCGTAGATATAGAAAGTCGCAAATAAAGGAACAATTCGTAATAAAATTATGTATAATATATTTGAAGAAAAAAAGTTCTCAAATCCATATAAAATTATGAGAGTTTTTGACAAATATTACATATAGATAAAATTAAACCGTGGGTAGTCTTTGACCGTCTTTCTGATGATAGTGATTCTATATCGTCAAGGCAAATCAGATAATGATAGTGAGATGAGCATGGAGACCCTGGCGGTCCTTTGATCAAATTATCTTGTACAATCTGTGCGTATACATCAACTACTAGCAGTAAGTAAGTAGTATAGATTCTGGCTTGAAATATTGAGGGTCAGTCAGTGTTAAACCTTCTAGGTGGGGCCATTTGGTAATGTTCATCGTACAGGATGGTATTTTAGTAATCAGTTGCTTGGACATAACATATGCCTTCACCTTTAAGCTCAAATCCTTACACCTTGACTCGACGTTAACCTGAACTACTTGCTCGATATCTTCTCTTGCTGATCTCACTCCGACGACTGTACTTTTCATTGGATACCGCTAGGCCTTGAGTTGTTGTGCTGCCTTTTCAATTATAAAGCTTGCTTGTGAGCCCTGGTCAATAAGAGCTCGTAAAAACATCGTATAATTATCTTCGCTTCGAACTTGCACAATTGCTGTAGCTAATAAAGCTATATTTTGTTGAGTCACCACGTTTGATGTTATCGGTTTTTCTTCTTCAATTTTCTCCTTACATGCACGTAATGCCATTTCTGGTTGTATAGGTTTATTATTTAAATTCTTATTTGTTATGTTGTTTCTATTAATTTCTCTTTCTTCATGAAGGAGAGTGTGATGTCGCCTCTTGCATAATTGACAACATGTTGGAACGCGACACTGTCTTACAGAGTGCCCTGATGTAAGACAGTTGAAGCACAAATTTTCTGCTTTACTAAATTCACTACGTTGCGTTGGTGAATATTTCCCAAACTCCTTACAGTGGCTGTGTGTGTGGCTCTCGTCGCACATAAAACACTTCTTCTTGTCTTCTAAATTAGTGGCAACATGGAATGATTTTTCTCGCAAGCCGCTATTCATTTTATATTTTGATGGTTCTATGAGTTCTAAAGTACGAAAACGGCTTCCCAAAAATTTCTGAAGGATCTCGAGCGAAGGTAGGCTATTGCCATCTTGACACGCGGTACTAACATGTTCTTCCCAGTCTTTATGAGTCTCGGTGTCTAATTTTTGTACGATAATAAATATTAGTAGTATGTCCCAATTCTCCGTATTCACTTTCATATTTTTCAAAAAATATAAACACTCAAAAGTAGTATACAGTATTTTTTTATTAATATTGAATTATTCGCCGCCATTTTCTTTTATGAAAATAATCTGTTCATAATTGCGTTGACGGTTGTGCGTTTATTCCCATATCTTCGCTTTAAAATATTCCACACCTCTTTCATAATTACTTTCGGTTACTTGTATATGCTTCAATATAGAAGCAGCCTCACCCGAACAAATCATGGAATGACCACCAATCTTCGTATTGCCCGCTATAGGTAGGTATATTATATTATATGTATTTTCGGCAATACCACACGTAGTCAACCACTAGCCCTAATTTGTTGTGAACCTAACAAATCCATTAATTCACTTTTCAATGTAATTTATAATTCTTCATGATCATAAAATTCTTCCTTCGCAAAATAGGGCATTTGATCCGATTTGTCCTTTGTTATATTACGTAGTAATTCACCATGTGCACTTCTATACTCACTCCAATACTTTTCTAAGAATTTTAAACGAGATTCAATATAATTTTGCATTAATCTGGTCTTTGGACATTTTTTCACATTCACAAAAGTTTTTTTAATTGCTTGTGCAATATTTTCCACTGTATTTAATGTTTTTTCGTAGCCATCGTTATAATATAAAGATCGTCGATTGCAGTAATGTAATATTATAACGAACCTTTTTTTCTCTAATGACTTGCAAAATGCGTTGAATAGTGAAGCGTCTTATCTGGTTCTTTTGTTCCGATGACCCTATCCGGTTCCAGTTAATTTTATGATAGTTGGCTCGATTATAGATCATATGTTAATATTGTTAAGAGTCAAATTTGCTTGAGTTGTATTATAGTGAGATTTTTTTTAAAATTTAGTTTATTGGATACTGAATGACGTCTCGTATGACAACTATTGCATTAATACACACATGCATCTACACGTACATCTATCGTAACTAGCTGTTTTAAAGAAACATTAACAAATTGAACGTACAATATTTATGAAATTATTTTCAGTTTTCAATAGAATTAGTAAGAAAATATAAGCTTAGATAATTAAAATAAGCTAAAAAAATAAAAAATGGAGGCTTATTATTAGAAAAAATATCTGAGTAATTGTTTTCAATTTCAGAACTCAAATTCAGAACAAACAAAAGAAGTAAAGTAACTAAAGAACTAGAACTAAAGAAGTAACTAAAGAAGAAAAGTAGAAAAACAAATTATTACTAATCTAAGCTCGGATCATTGCGGTCAAAAGTTTTCGATAATAGATAAGATAGTCGCAGAACGCAAACAAATAACAATTAGACCGCAACAATGACTGTAAGTAAAATCAATCTTTTTAACAGTAAAGTGATAGGAAAAATTGCAAATCTAGAAATAACCGGATCAAATCCGAATCAGTTATATTGCAAAGTTTTTAATGTACTCTCTACAGAGTTTGATAAGATCTTTAAAGTAAAACAAATATATAAAAACTCGAAGCTAACTTTTAGCGACTGGGCAACTATTGATATATACCGAAGCAGAAACACACTGTACGAATTATATAATATGAGGCAATGGAATCAAGATCCGGCTTTCTTGTTAAAAGTTAGAAATTTTTCAAAAATATTTAAAAAGGTATGCACCCAGGCTAAGTCTATGTATATGTCGGCGTGTGTGTCTATGTAAAAAAATTGTAAATATCAAATGAATAGTTTTGTAATTGTCACGACATTCTAGGCGCGTCATCGCTTGTCATTATGAGTCATTGTGAATCAACCAAAGTGCTAATATAAAGGGCCGCACGGACGTTGTACGGGCAGGATAGAGCAGAGTCGCTCGTCCGTCGTAGAAGCAACTTCTAAAGGCCCAAGTCATCCCTGCTACCTCCAAGGTTCTTGCCAGCAATTTTTTGAGAAATTGTACCGCAAGCACCGCCTGCGCTCTCGCGTAGTGTCGCGTCCGCGTCGTGGCGACGCTCAGTCGATCTGGAGGTCCGTACACCGTGGACCGAAATGACTGCCTGACGGACGCCCAGTGTACAGTGAATCAACTATGAAGAAACGTAATAGTGGCCGCCGGTCGCGTTCGCGCTCGCGTCTACGCACCCGGACGCCACCTATGAATACCTCACCCGCCGCCGGCCCCGTTGCCGAAGATCGCGCTGCCGCGCCCGAAGCGCATGAACAATCGGCCGCTGCCGACCAATACGCGGCCGCGTACGATGCGCATGCCGTCCCGCTCGCACCCGAGTCGAGCGCAACCCGACTGCCGCCGAGATCTCCCCGATTGCCGCCGACCGATGCCGTCCCGCTCGCACACCGCACTGCGCCTGCGCCGAGAATACCTTTGCTGCCGCCGATCGTCCACGACGTTTTGGCGATGACGGCGGAAAGGGAGCGCGAAAGTGCACGCGCAAAGGAGAAGTCGCGCACACAGCAACCCAACATCAACTTGAACTTGAACAAAGACGAAGTGACGCCGCAAAGGAGCAGACCGGCTGTTAGAGAAGGCAAACGCCCAAGCCGCTCTCCCTCCGCCCCACCGAGCGTAGACTTTGAGTTATCGCCGCGTACTTCCTTGCAGGCAGATATGATCGCAGTGGCCGAGCTGCAGAGGAGTGGAGTTCTCTCGCCTATGTTGATGGAACATATTTCCATGTTCCTCAACGATAGGAGCAGGGAACTGGACCGCGCATGCGCCGGCCACACCGCATCACCTGCAACTAGCAGCCAGGAGCCCTAGCCATGATGGGCAATGCACCCCCTGCTCAGACCGCCGCAAGACGCCCTCGCATTGCAGATGCCGCGACCGAGGGACAGTCGACACCAAAGAGGCATTGCGCGCTACCCTTCGCAATCGACGTCCACGGCTGGACCGATCTTCTCAGACGCGCTGCGCACAGCCGGAGGCCGCACCGCTCCGCCGCAAGCACCAGCCCAGGCAGCCACACCACCACCAGCCCAGACGAAGCCGCGCTTTCCTCCCTTGGTGGTGGAGGAATTCCCAGATTGGACAACCCATTTCCGCGCGTTAAAAAATAAGCTGGGTCACGCGCCAAATGCCCGCCCTTTCGGAAAGGGAATGCGCTTCAC
Source organism: Heliconius burneyi (assembly GCA_018247715.1). Lineage (NCBI taxonomy): Eukaryota > Metazoa > Arthropoda > Insecta > Lepidoptera > Nymphalidae > Heliconius > Heliconius burneyi. The sequence continues at coordinate 1,419 of DWGR01003303.1, read as the reverse complement.
CCCGAGTTCTGAGAAAGAATACCGGGCGATCCAGAGCTACTTGGCGGAGCTTGAGAAGACGCAAAAATTATCGTGGTTCTCCTACGCGCTTCCTTCTGATCTCAGCAAGAAGGTGGCCGTAAGAGGACTCCCAGCTACCACCACGCCGGACGAGATTCAGGAAGCACTCGGCGAACTTGGCTTCGAAGCCGAGTACGTCCGGCCAATAAGGGCGAGGATGGGGCGCCCTGGCTGCATCTTCTTCGTGGTGCTGGCCAACACCACGAATGTGTCGAAGATATACGAGGAGACTGAGCTGCTCTACATGCCCGGTATCAAAATAGAAGCCTGGAGAAGTAAGAAGGGTCCCGCGCAGTGCCATCGCTGCCAAGCATTTACGCACTCAAGCCACGGGTGCCACCGGCGTTTGGCATGCGTTAGGTGCGGCGAAGAGCACCTCGCGCGCGACTGCCCAAGGCCCCTTGAAGTCGCAGCCACTTGCGCGAACTGCGGTGGCGCACACCCGGCGAATCACACCGCGTGTCCGCAGTTCAAGCGCGAGATCAGGAACAAGAAAGCCGGCACCGTGGCTCTATCTCAACCAACCCCGGCGCGCCGTTCAACAAAGACTACGGCACCAAGGGCAGAGGAGAACATGGTGGTAGCTGAAAACGAGGCCACAAACCTCATGGCCCCCGCAAATCCACCCACAGAAAGGGGGAGCAGACGCCCCAAGAGCAGAGGGGGAAAAAGAACGCAGCGGCAGAAGGAACGAGCTGAGACGCTCCGCCAGGCCGAACCCTCTACTGCTAGGACCACCGCCGCACTGCGGCCGCCCAAAGCTGCCGCTACCGCAGCCACAGCCACGACTTCTGCCAAGGCTAAGGCGCAGCCTGGTACTATCACTATCGACAGGGCCATTGACACCCTCCGGCAAATTCTCGTTGCTCTGAGGGAAGGTCAAGACCCTGTAGCATGTGTACTGGACGGAATGAAATCTCTCCTCCTCTAAAATGGCTGAAGAGTTGAGGATTCTGTTTTGGAACGCCCGGGGACTGAGAAGGAGAATGCCAGTCCTCCGCCACATTTTGCAGCAACAGCGCATCGACATTTCCCTGGTGAGTGAAACACATCTCCATCCGGCTCACTCTGCCAACCTCTCAGGGTATCATGTCATGCGCTCAGACACCACTGCTGCCACACCGTTGCGAGGACTGTTGGTGGCGGTCAAGAAGAACATTGTCATGCAACAGCTGCCCGCCTCCGACTCTCAGCCTTTCCAGTCCCTAGGAGTCGAAGTCAATTATAGAGGAAGGCCACTGCACGTACACAGCATTTATCATCCGTGCAGCTCCCGCCTGGAGAAACGCGAGGTGCGCCAACTCCTTTCCGGCACTGCACCTACCATTGCTGCGGGCGACTGGAACGCACACCACCCGG
>DWGR01003302.1:0-12368 GCA_018247715.1 Heliconius burneyi | reverse complement strand
ATTAAGTATAACTTTCGTGTGAAGACTTTAGTAAAATTAGTATATAAATAGTAGTAGTATTTGATTTTGAGTATTAGATCTTTATTTGGATAATTGAAAACCTGAAGTGTTAGGTCACTATATATTTGTACTTTATAGTTTGTACATGATAAGTGAACTCTAATTGAATCGGATGAGTCTAGTATTAGAGTAGACTCGTTAGCGAAATAATAAAAAAAACCAGGCTTTTCCTCACATGGCTTTTTGACTCACCGGCACACTTTCCGGCAAACTTTCAATACATTGTTTTTTTTTAGTAGGTCTCGAAAGTCGTAACAGGTTTAGCTAACATACCGATGTTAGCTAAACCTGTCACTATGTCTGCTTACCAAAGTAAGAAAATTAAAATATTATATCCCTAGCCGTCACACTCACAGTTAGGTATGCATCATTACACCGCGAGCACAATCAATACTTTTTAAAAATAAAGTTTGCAAAAATTTTATTTAATAAAATATTAAATAAAGTCAGAAATTTATCAATAGCTCAATAATTTTATCAGAGCAACATAATTATTTTAATTTTTACGCTTCTTCATCATATAAAAGGAAACTTCATTCTTCGTCTTCATCATAATTTAGCAGAAAATTATTTAGTTATCTCTATTTTTTATTATTTTGCAAAATGTGTAATTTAAATATCGCCGGATATTGGTGTACGAAGTCTCTTAACGCTTGATTTCTACTGCCTACTCTCTCACAAACGAGATACAGACCGAAGCCAAAAAAATCGTCTTCTATTGTTTTATTGATCTCGCTATCTCCATTATCGTTCACTGTGCTATAACGGAATCTTTAGTATCGATAAATTCATTAGAAATTGAAATATATTTCAAGTAGGGTTTACAACGTTAAGATTATTGCTAATTGGACGATCGTACTTAGACAGTAAAATTACACCTCTTATGTAAAGTTAAAAATAGAAACGTTTAAATAAATAGAAAGTATTTGTTAATCAATATAATATTATTTATTGTAGTTTATTATAAATATACTGTATCCCGCACACAGCAGGGTAGGCAGAGGGAATCTAGTGTTAGAACACTTCGTCCCCCACTTTCCGCCGATTTTTGAAGGCATTGCGTGTTAAGTGGTGGAAATCAACGCCGCGCTTTGCCATACACCAGAGCGAAGAAATGGAAATATTAATTTAAATAAAGAGTGGGGATCGAACCCACAACCAGTTGCATCTACAGTCACACTTTGTACTCCTACCACGATTGGCCTAAACAGTTATGGTAATACAGTATATGGAACATAAATGAATATTTTTCTTATTGAATACATTTTTAAATTTAAATATTATTTTAAAATCAACGTGTCGTTAATAAATTATTCTCAATCAATCATTTGAATTAAAATAGAGAATTCATAAAAAATATTATGTGTTATATTAGTAATCTATTAATCAAATTGTCGCTTATAATTAAGACCATGGTGGCACAGCGCCAGATTTTAAAAAGGACGGTTCCGGGCTCAATTTCCACTCGACGGAATGGAGCATTTTCATTAAAAGACAAAAGCAACAATGTATTTCGCCACTCAATGTCTCGAAATTAGAAAACAGACTATCTTCACACTGGTTTTCTCTGTATACTTGGCTATGCTGATAACGACACGGAGATGTTTTTTTTTTTCAATATTTAAGTAATGCTTAAATAATTCGATGTAACTAACGTTTAACGTACCATAATTTCCCAAATTTTCATATTAGAAAGCATGTCGTCGTCCAGCATGGGTTTTGCTTCGCTTCTAGCGGCCAGGTCTAGTGGTATGTCTTCCGACTCATTACTGGAAATAGGCATTTATAACCATAAATAAAAAAGTAATAATAATAACGTCAGTCATAGTGGGATCATACGCGACAGGTCGTGGGTTCAATTAGCACTCAAGGAAAAAAGTATTCAATATATTCATTTTATCGCCCTGATAACAAAGTAAAGGGCAAAACTCTGTCTGCCTGCATACCCTGGTTTGTACGGTATAAAGCGTGAAACTGAAAAATAACCTAATACTGTCAAAAATAAATCAAATTTCACTTTCCTCTTTAAATAGAAGAGTTTCCTAGATCTGTACATGATAATATTAACATGCGCGTATGAGGTCAACAATTCAACTTTGTAACTTTATCATAAAATCTAAGAAATTAAATTTGACCCATATGTAGGAATTGTATTTTTTTTATTTTTTTCAGCTTTACGTAGCAGGGTAGGCAGAGGGAGCCTAGTGTTAAGACATATAAAATTTAAGTTAAGTCTTGGAGTCAACCCCAAAAAGTGTTAAGACCCTCCGCTTGCCACTTTCCGCCGAATTCTGAAGGCATTGCGTATTGAGAGGTGGAACTCAATACCGTTCTTTGCCTTGAAACCTTAGCGAAGAAATAAAAATTAAATATTTCATATTCTTGATTGGGCATCGAATCCGCAACCTGTTGCATTTACAGCCACACGCTTTTGCCCCTGCGCCCCCATTAATAATAGAAGAATGTATTTTATTTACTCCTAACGCCATCTATAGAATAATTTAGTTTAAGCATGTAACGCCATCTACCGAGAGAAGACTTACATGAATTTATTTGACGACTCGTCTCTATATAGGTCCTCGGCTGTTTGCTGAGCACGGGTCTGAAATAAAAGATGTCGTTTTTATTAAATATATTTTTATAAATATAATTTTTTTTAACTATCAAGCTATAGCTATTACGTTGTTTTTTTATTGTTTTATTTTATATTGTATTGTCTTAATTATTTTATCTATAATTTAAATATATTATTATTCTTAAAATATGAAATGCTTAGTTTAGTTCCTTAAAAAAAAACTTAAAAATACAGTAGATGTAAAATTTGCTTGCCGTCATCGCCTATAATTGCGGCGACATTTTGTTTTCCATTGTACCTATGATTTTGTTTTTTTGTTTAAATTGTTAATGTACGCTGTGTTGGTGATTATAATAAATAAATAAATATACCATGGCTGTAGGTATAATGACCTCAAGGGATTATTTTTATGCTCAGCTTCATGTGTTCAGGGAACCCCGTGTTAAGACACTGCGTTCCCTACTTTCCGCCAAATCCTGGAGACATTTCGTGTTAAGTGGCGTAGCTCAACGTCGCGCTTTTGCCTCGGCACCAGAGTAATTAGGAAATATTATTTTAAATAAATATTTCCTTTCCTCGAGTGGAGATCGAACCCACAACCAGTCGATTTGGCAGCACACTTTGTACCTTTGGGCCACGATTGGCCAAGCCTTGATTGATTCATGACGGGTTCATTTTTATTTCAAAAAACTGCCCCACAATAGTAATAGGTAACAAACAACAACTAAATTAACGATATATTTTTTAAATTGTGTTTTTTTGTTAAGCCTTAAACACTTTTTTAACAGTGGCTACGGTTGTGGGTTTGATTTTCAACGGAGGGAATGACATGGTTTAAACTTAAAAAATCAACTTCACGCTGTATTCCCCACACAACAGGTAGGCAGAGGAAACCTAGTGTTAATACACTCCGTTCCCTACTTTTCGCCGAAATTTGGAGGCATTGAATTCTGCCCTCAATACATAATGTTTCGAATATTTGGTGGAAATAGGAAAACGGAAAATATTAACAATAGGTAACTTCTGACTACCAGCTTTGTCGGATATAGCGCTAATCATTTTTTATTTTTTTATCAAATGTAAATTACGACCAAAATAATTCAAAATTATACCATTTCATTGTTAGCTGCCATTCGCCGCAGGATCCTCGTGATGTACCAGTCGGGAGCAGACGCGGGTGCTTTGTCAGATCGCTTACCGTGCGCTGGAAATAATAATATTGTTGTATGTTAATATGTATTCTATATAAAGAAGGGCAAGTAGAGTCCTGACACTTCGTCTTCTACTTTCTGTTTAAATCTGAGATATGTGGGTTAAATTGTGATTGAAAATTGGTTTTATAGAGATAATCAGTCACAGATAATATAAAACTAACGTTTAGTTTGTAGTTACAATTCATTTATAGATTGTCATTATCAATGTCTATAATTATTTGCATATCTCCAAGACACACTGCCAAGACAATATATAGCGTTGATATGTGCCAATCAACGCGCAATGTTTAATATGGGAAAAACGAGGCACTAGGTGGGATAAGTTAATGTACCTGACCTACCTTTGTGATATTATTTCACGCTGTATCCTCCACATAGCAGGGTAGACAGAGGGAACCTAGTGTTAAGACATTACGTTCCCCACTTTCTGCCGAATTCTAGAGGCATTGCGTGTTGAATCAACGCCGCGCTTTGCCTCCACACCAGAGCGAAGAAATGGAAATATAAACGTATATAAATATTTCACTTCTTCACACCCAGTCGATTTTGCAGCGCACGAAGTCACCCCTTGTGCCGCTGCGCCACGATAGCCTCGCGATATTAGGCGTTACATTTAAGAAAAAAGATATATTTTTTTAACAGATTTTAAATATTGCCTAACATATATGTTTTTCTTATCATAAACAACTAATGGAATCAATTAATTTTGACATTTGATCTTATTAGATAGCTTTATTAGTATTCGCGTCAACGTAGATTGAAAATTTTAATTACCTTTTAATTTCGCGCCACCCCATGACAGGTGGGATTAAAATGACAATTTACATTGATACAGATTATACATTGTTCAGGCACATAATGCAAAACGATATTAGGTTTTTTTTAATATTTAATTAAAATTAAAATATATTTTATTATATTTTTTGTAAACATTTATTATTTGAGATTTATTTTTGTAATATTTATTAAAAAACTGTTTTAATAGATATATCGTTTAATATTTTATAATTGCTTCATTAAAAAGCACTCGAATACTTTATAGTAAGTATAATGTGACCACAGAAGAAACAATCAATGTGTATTTTTACTCTACTCTTGTGGGAGACAGTAAAACTTGAAATTTTTGGTTTCAATTTTCCCTTGATGTAAGATTAACTCACATTTGTATTTACCTATACAAGTGAGAGAAATATATAGCTTCAACATATTAATATATTATTTACATATTAACAAAGGTAAATACACGTAATAAGAAACAAATGAATAGTACGTACTAGGATTTGAGCTCGCCCCTCTTAGTGTCTAAACACTCTAGGAAATATACTTTCTTATTGATACGGTCGAGTAAGGATTTCGAAGTAACTTTTAGGTTCCATTGTAATAAAATTGTCGCACGTGTCTGAGTACTTTTCTTTACTATAAAACATAATTAGAAAACCAAATATTGATCTTTGGATAACACTTTTTATATGATGCACCGACATCATATAAGTGCTAATATTCCAAAATGATATCAATGAAACGTTTATGGGCCACTATATCGACGTGTGATTTTTATCAGAGCTTTAAGCCCTGCGATATGCTGGTGTCAGATGCACCTGACCTGATACCGTAAAATAATTGTACCTAGGAGCTTAGTTTACAATTTTTCCCGTACGTACAGTAGTGCTAAGACACTGTGTTCTCCAACTTTCAAAGTAACGTGAAACTAGATGCCGCGATTCGTCTTTTTACACAGAAAGAGTAAAACCCGAGAGTAGATCCCGGCTACCGCGATTACAGCCATAGTTATTTGTAATATTTTTTTTAACCTAGCTGTGTTTTTTAATTTTATTTGAGTGGACTTTAAGACCTAAAATGTAAGATCTCATTCTTTTTACCTTTTCCATGGGAATTCAGAGAATACTTATATTTTCTAAACTACTTATATGCAATTTTAATTTTATAAGTCTAGTAGACTAGTGTGTGCGTTGGCATTATCATGGATTTTGTAATATATCTACATATAATAAAATTGCAACGGATCCGGTGGTATTACTTTAAAGTCCGACTCCGTCTTATATATAGGGTTCCCTTTGTCCACCCTGCTAAGCGGGAAGCTGCTTAGATTATAACACATTTTTACGCAAATAGTGATATAAAATATCTAGGGAAATAAAAAAATAAAAGCTAGATTAAGTTTGCTTTCCTTATGTTAGTATACAAAATAAAGTAAATAATATACGTATGTAGATATAATGACAACAATAATATGAATGGGTGTTATCAGCGTCTTATCATAAGCTCCCATCCAATAAGCACCGTAATAACACGCGAAATAGAGTACCTGTACATATATGAGCGATGACCTACAAAATGTAGGAATACATATATATTTTTTAGCTTCATGCTGTATCCCGCACATAGCAGGGTAGACAGAGGGAACTTAGTGTTAAGATATTTCGTTCCCCACTTTCTGCCGAGTTCTGAAGGCATTGCGTGTTGAGTGGCAGAACTTAACGCCACGCTTTGCCTCCACACCAGAGCGAAGAAATGGAAATATAAACGTAAATAAATATTTCACTTCTTCCAGTGGGGATCGAACCCACAACCAGTCGATTCTGCAGCACACGAAGTCACCCATTGTGTCACTGCGCCACGACGGCCTCTACGTATGAATTGGACGTTCTAGGATTTTTATGTATTGCGAATAACCATTTAAAGTCCGATTGATGATGCGGTCTACGATGGCACACACTTGCATAGAATATTCCTATTATATACTTATTCCTATTATACTATATTGTCTCTCCAATTTCCATACCCCTTAAATTCTTCTTCTTCATACTTTCATCGTCTGAATAAGGAACTGTCTAGCTTCATTACCTCTTACATATCATCATTGAATTTGATTTAGGTGCTACGAAAATCTGCTAGGCTTTCTACACGTCGAATCCCTGATTTAATTAAGGAACCTCATGTCATACTTCACAAAACGCATAATTAACACTTTTTAATTTTATAATTTATTTACATAAATTTTGATAATTTATTAAAAAATCTTTTTGGAGTTAAAAAATACCCATTTTAGAACACTCTGTTGTCAGTCAGTCTGTCTGTCTCTCAAGCTTTTATCTCAGGAACTTGGAGATATCCAGTTGAAATTTTAACTATATACACATAAACGGCCTCATGATATCGTAAAAAAACGTATTTTTTTTACATTTACTTAAAAAACGATATGGCCTTTTAATTTAAAAAAACGCGTATTTCGACACGATAAGAAGTATCGAATTGAATAGGTCAAGGTTATTTTGTCCAGTTTTTTTAACTTTTTTAACTTCTTTGTTTGAGTATGTAGAGAAAACTTAGTGACCTAGTGAATCAAGACATCCTATTCCTTACATTGAAATAAACATCACAACATATCAGAGCGGGAAAGCAAAATCAATTCATTGGCCCAAATGGGCATTGAACCTACAGCTAACAGTAGTAGTCGAACTGTGCTACGGTGGTCTTTAAATTTTTAGAATTAGATTTAATATTTTCTCAGTATTATTTAGGATAGGCGAAAGGCATCGTAATATTTCATACAGTCCGGAGAAACGCCAAAATTTAAATATAAACTTTGTGATGTATTGACAAAATTATGTTTTCTATACATCACAAAGTTTGTAATTAAATCTCAAAAACAGATGAATCGCAAACAGAAAGAAACATTTAATGATTTAAATCTTTAAAAATTATCAATAATATAGAATTGTACGTGTAATTAGCAATATTCAGTTTTCACTGTCTCGTTAGATTTTGAATGATTCCCTAACAGTCCTTCCCTACTCTCCTCCTTACACCTTAGTGTCATCCAGCTCTCAGACATACATGGCTATCAGCGTTCAGCGTTCTACGCCGCGTAGCTACGATAGTGCGATGCTTGTCAGAGTATGCACATGTACAGATTTTACATTATAATTTTTTCCAACATAAAGTGAGTTCGAAAACCATATTTAATTTACACTGAGTTTTACGTTTTTATACGTTGCTTAACTTACTTAACTACAACGAATGTACATAAGTTGTAGAAAAGTAGTTTTTTAAAACTTATCACCAGGATTTTTCTTTATTTTCATTTAAATTTAAAAAAGAATATCGAGTTTTATTTGTTTTCATAGTTGAACCCGTCGTGGTGGAGTTGTTGTGGGTTCGATTCCCATTTGAGATAAAATCCTAAGTTTCAATATTTTGATTTTCTCACCCTGGCAGCGAGTTAAAGCGCGTTAACTGCTGCCACATAATTTGAATGGATATTTTTTATTTTTTCTTAGAAATCTACATATAACACCAGGATGAACAGGAATCTATAAGTTTCCTCGGGCTTTAACCTAATATCATATTATAATTGTTATAAAAGAATACTTATAATCATTATTTAACTAAAATAATTCGAATGCTTTTTAGTTTTTAACATAATCTTTATTGAAAATCAGTTTATAAATTGATCTTTTCAAGTTAATATTATAAACTGTACCAAAGTATATAAACTGTAAAAAACATACATTTTTCAGTACAGTAATTTTAATGTAATTCGTAGATTCGTCGATAGATGGAGACAGATAGACAGATAGATAGGCAAACGTTCTACATAGTATATCTAGTTTCTGTTATCGATACGTTAACAGATGACTTTTAACCTCTTACGTTCTGAAATATACATATCATATATTATTTCAGTATTTAGAACATTTAAATATAGATATATCTTGAAAGAATATACTTTTTTATTAAAGTAGACATAATGAGACTTACCTCCCCAACAAGAGTGCCCGTAGCTCAAACAAGATCCTGTAACAGAAAATAAAGTTGTAAATTATGCTTTAACTTAGCTCTGACAATACATAATTATAATGCACATACTAAGAGGCCAGTCAGTGGCACAGGGGCTCATTTGTGTGACTATAAACGCAACTGATTGTGGGTTCGATTTTCATTCGAAGAAATTTTTTTTTTTTTTAATTTATATTTCTTCACTCTGGTGTTGAGGTAGAGCGTGGTATTTAGATCCACCACTCAACACACAATTGATCACGAAATCATCTAAGAAGTGGAGAGTAGTATCTTAACATTATCCTTCCCCTGGTGTATCCTTGTCCCTACCTTGGTGTGTATAGGATACTGCAGGCACTATATATATAGTGCAGACAAAACCCATATCTATCGCGCTTATAGTTAGACCTCGTCCCATTTTAGTTTAAAATCTTTAATTGGAACCGCGAATATTTAAAAATACGCAGCATATATATATATATATATATATATATATATATATATATATACATATATATATATATATATATATATATAGCACCTTGGTACCAGACCAAGAGGTAGATCGCCCATGCGATGGACTGACCAAGTAAAATCAGCTGTGGGCGGTAAATTGCATGCGTATACTAGACTGGCGACCAACAGAGGGAAATGGCGTGAAACTGTGGCAAGAATAACGAAAGCCAAAAACATGACTACATGATTGGCCACGACCGCTTTGTCAAGAGCGCAACGACTGAGAAGAGAATATATAGCATCTTTCCCTTTTCCTTCTACCTAAAGGCATCTCATTTCAGAATATTATAAAAGAAACAAAATATAAATAACATTTACTTTTCCAATCCATGCAACTAGAACCAGACACAAAAACAAACGTACTAAATATAATCTGAGTCTTGTAAATAAGCTTCACTCTAGAAGGTTTGCCTCTTGCAGTCTAACATTAATTTATGCACCTACATACGTTCACAAATTCGTAGATCCTTAGCCTCTATGTACATAGCACTAGACGAATTATAAACAAGTAATATGTAAATTGAGTGCTAAAGCTAAATTTGTACCAGTATATACTATACGTCGTACACTGTCGTCTGACTGTAAACGCGACGGTTGTGAGTTTGATTCCCATTCGTGGGAATTATTTTTTATTTGTCGGTCTGGTAATAAGCTATAATAGGGCATTGAGTTCTAGTCAAGACGTTATATGTCATAAATTAAGCGGAAAGTGGGGAACGGAGGTGCCTTAATGTGGACGGAGTGTCTTAACTGATCATAGTGTACTTTGTGATTGGTTAGTTTTCGTGGACAGATTTTTTTAATTTTGGATATATTTGTATCTATAATATGTGTATAATAATATGTAGTGACTTGTCACTGCACCACGTAAATATTTCATAAATAAATGGAAAGTTGAGGATCTCTTTGGACTGAACTTTAGTTAGATTGACAGACTACCTTGCTAAGCGTGGAATATAAACAAATGACAATCTATTGTCCTTTAAACCAAATTAGAAAGAAAAATCATGAACTACCAGACAAAGGGCAGGGTTGAGTTCCGATACTTATTACTCAATGTCTCTAAAAATTGGGTGGAACAGGACTTCCCTTCCTTCCTATGCAGAAAAGAGGTGAAACTGCTTTTACAAATATTCTTCGAAAACCGCCCCAGAATTAAACGGCGTTGAATTCACCACCCAACACGCAAATACATAATTCGTCCAAAAGTAGTGAAAGTAAATTAAAAGGAACCGAATACCTTACCGCTAGGTTCCCAGATTCCCCCAAAATAACTTCCTACAACAATATAAAAACTACACACACAAATATATTTAAATCTAAACCTACACAAAAGAAATCCAACTTTATCCCAAAAGAAAAATGCACTTAGAATCCCATACAATGTTTATATACAATATAACATAAACACGTCATAGGATGCATTAGAGGAGTGTCCACTCTCTATAATAATGCACCCATAACCCACCTAATAACGGTAACTAAGTTGACTTGAGTAGCTTTTGTATGGATATGTGTATATCTTGATCTGTCTTGTAATGGAATAATGGACGGGCGGATGAGTGGTTATTTGTCTGTATGTTACGAAATCTCTTAAATTGTCTTTTTACAAGTAAACATATGGAATTTATTTTATATTCTTTTGCTAATATTAATTTAAAAAAAAAATTATGTACCTTTCAAAATTAAAACAGTAACTTTAATATTCAAAAGAGGAACTGTTAAGCATCTAGCCGTTTCTTCTGCAGAACTGTCTTTAGATTCGGTGGTGAGCTTCATGATGAATCAAAAGTGTTTGAAAAATTCTTTTTGAATAAAGAATATTTAAAATTTTAACTGGAAATTAAATATACGTGCAATTTTAATTATCTAAAATTATACTAAAAATATTCAATACTATATTCTTATTATCGAACCCACTACCCTACCTTTGAACCGGAGCGACTAAAACAGCATTAAATATACATTTAATTCCAATCAATGACATTTTTCTTTTAAATCATGCACATTTGTAATATATTGAAGGAAACAATAACAGCAAGATTTCCCCAGGCGTCGGTTCAGAACAATTGGCAATCCATTTTATCTTGATATGCATTAAGCATCTATCATTTTAAGATGTCAATTGGAAAAGTTAAATTTTCTCTCCTTTTTCATTTTCAAATCAAAAAAATTCAAAATATTCTTTATTCAAATAGGCTAAGATAAGCACTTTAGAATCATCGAATGAATAAGTTACCTCTCGGTTCGGAAGGCAGTTCTGCTGAGAAGAGCCGGCAAGAAACTCAACAGTTGCTCTTTTCAAAGTCAATGGTATAATTAATTATGACATTAGCTGGCAGCTATCCTGGATGGTCTTCAATAGAAATTAGTTTCATACATGTATCCTCTAAATTATTACAGTGAAACTGAAAAAAAGTCCGTATGCCTGTTGATTTTCGAAATTTTATGTATTATCTTGTTATCACAGCAAGGAATATGAAAGTAATTAGTTCTCTCGAAGGGAAATTGACCAAACAACCGTCTTCTTTACATTGATATATGCGGATGCTGTCTCTGCATCACGAAGGCCTTAGACAGATAAAAATATTGCATACAGAGCATTTCATCTTGTGGGGATCGAACCCACGACCAGTCGCGTTTACAGTAACACCCGACTGGCCTCATAAGTCAGTACAAGTTTTAACAAGATAATCACTTTACTATCTTTTTAGAGATAAGCTTATTTTATACTAAATAAATACAAATTTAGGCTTAGATTTCTTAAAAAATTTGTTAAAGTATCCTTAGCAAAATGCATGAGTGGATTAGTTCTTTTTGTTCGAAAGTAGAATGAAATAGAACACATATATTTATGAGTATGACTAGGGGCCCGTCCGCGGCTTCGCCCGCTTGAACTAAATGATCATTCATTTAATAAACAGAATTGACAGACAACTATAATGAATTCTAATATGAGCTTATATTATTTTAATATGTAATCGACTAATACGATTTTTTAACAACATTATGATAATTAAAAAAAGAAAAACATATTTTTACCTAGAATCTTAAATGATGAGGCACCGTGCCTTCATGCCGTGTGTTCCCGGCTTAGAATAGGATCACCCTGGTACTGGTGGTGTCGTAAGAGGCGACTAAAGTACGAGTGGGAGAGTCACGTTGCCAGCAATGGCGACACGCATGGGCAGACTCGACCGGGT
>DWGR01003301.1:0-12368 GCA_018247715.1 Heliconius burneyi | reverse complement strand
CCAGCTTAGAGGCCGATTTGTCCAACCACTCTCCTTACCCTAGGCGCAGGTACGTTATTTTTATTATACTAGCATTTAGCTGCGGCTTCACCTGCATTAAGTGAAAATGACCAATGTGCCATTTATGCTATAGGCATCCTTCAAGCATTTAATTTTTGAACATGTCATGTATGTGGTGGAAGAATCACAGTGATAATGGGCTACATCGGAACAATTAACATCATTTAATATTTCTTGTAGTCTGCCTTGTTTTTCTTTAACATCGCCTTGTATCCCGTATGTAGCAATACCTTGCTTCACTCAACGCCGCGCTTTGGCTCGACATCAGAGCGAAAAATTAAAATATTAAACATTTTATTTCCTTGAGTGGGCATTGAACTCACAACCTGTTGCGTTTATAGCTTGTGTCCCCGAGCCACGGCTGACATTGAAAAAAAATAAGTTTATAAAAAAACATATATGTTCTTTTACAGGACAATAGACGCGTGTGCGTCGCCTCCTCCCGCGCCCGCACGTAGAGTGTCAGCAGATAATCGTTGGCGAGCATCCCCTGCGGTAAGTTTAGCTTCACGCTGTATCCTGCATGTTGCAGGATAGACGAAGGAACCCAGTGTTAATACAACTCACTCAAGTTAATATAGTACGATATATAAAATATATAGTAATACAATGAACTCAAGTTCCAACTTTTGACTCGATTTTTGTGATATTGCTTGATGATTGGTGTAATTCAATGCGACTAGAAAGGGAAAATCATTTAAATATAATACTCTCACTTGTGAATGAAACCCATTATCATAATTTTTACAGTTCAATACAATCCCAATATTGAATAAATATTTTCTTAATTTTAAAAGATATGTTCCTCATTATTATGAATAAACATTTACTTATTTTTAATAAGATATTTTTGATTTTATATTTAGTCTTATTTCAAGTCATTGCTTTATCTGTGTACAGAGTTCTGGAAACACGAGTCCTATAGTATTACAAAGGTTCTATCACCAAAGTCAACAGAGGAAGTCTAGAGTGGATCTGCATTCAACGCCTAGGCATAGAAGGTTAGTATAACATAAAATGTCATATAAAAAAGTATTCTAATCTATATAATTATATATATTTGTATTTGGATAGCTGTCTCCAATGAGTGAAACAAAGTGATATGGCAGTGAAAGTAGGTGACTTGAATGTGAATTGCCTGCTGTACGCAGATGATGCAGTACTCATTGCATCATCAGAATATGGATTGCAGGCATTGGTCATCACTCTGAAAGAAGGGTGTGAAAATAATGGTCTAAGCCTGAATGCAAGTAAGGTTCTGGTATTTGAAAAAATGAACAGAGGACGGAATGCAATGTCAATGTCAATGGTAAGATATTAGAACAAGTGCATGAGGTGGTATACTTGGGAAGTATGTTCAGTAGAGATGTAAGATACGAGATGGGTGTGGAAAGGCGTATTGCTGCCGATAACAGGGTTAAAGCTGCATTGATGAGACGGCGAACCGTCAACACAGCTGCGCGTTTGGCCGTACACAATGCGGTATTGGTAGCGACATTGTTATATGGCAGCGAAACTTGGGTATTACAGAAGAAGAATGAAAGAAAGATGAATGCCGTGGAGATGCGATCTCTTCGTAGGAAATGCGGAGTCAGCTTAGTTGATCGAATCTGCAACGAAGAGATACATATAGCGAGGATGTCACGGTGAGAATGAATGAGTTCGGGCACGTCGAATGAATGAGTGATGAAAGAATGGCCAAAAAAACTTATGATGGAAAAGTGAAAGATCTCGGTTGACCTTCGAAAACACAGTATCAAAGAAACTGGCGAAAGGTCACGTAAAAAGAATGAGGACCCCCGAAGGGCTTGTATGAAGAGGTTAATGACAGTGGACGAGGCGAAAGAGGTATGTAGGGACCGTAATGGTTGGCGCTCGTTTCTTTCTGACAACTCTGTTAGGGATAAAGCGTGAAGTTAACTATAGGAATAGAGTTATTGGTCTGTTTATTGTTTTCTTAGATATTTTTTTGTACATTTTTGTGTTATTTTTGAATAATTCACAGTTTATTTATTCTAAATAAAGTCTAATAATATTTATTTAAAATGTAATATCCATGACTCATAATGAATAATCAGCCTCATTTGCTGTTTCAATTAATATGGAGCTTAGTGTGAGTGGAAGAAGAGTTGCATTGAAAATTACTTAAAGTCGCGAAAATTAAAGATATTATACTGGCTGTATTTTATTATTATGCATTAATTTATAATTTTTTAGCTTAAGCCGTGAGCACAGTACGGGGCGTTCACCGGAGCCGCCGCCACGTACCAGCCGGCATCATCACATGCTAGGCCATGAAGGTATTTTATATTATTTATTCAGATTATTTAGTTTATTCATTTGAAAGTATTTTATTTATTTATATGTTGTGGGGAAATGTAAAATGAATGAGTTAATCTTATAATTATTTTAAAATCTATTTGACTACATAGTACTATATCCTAGAATTTCCAAGATATAATAAGTTAGAAAAAACTATAAATAAATATTTTAAAATTTCACATTTAGGTAAGAATAATGATTAACGTATTATGTACTTATATGTGTTTTATGTTTTACAGCTAATGGTAGCATGGAATTGGAGCCGCCACCGTTACACGATAGACTTCACCCACCATCACCTTTACTACTTAGTAATGATAGGTACGATTTTTTTCTACATCAATATAGCATTGTGTTGAACGGAATTGAACTCCTCATGATTGATGTCATCGGCTTCATGACACACACGTCGTTTGCTTCTGTCATTCAACTATGTCTATGTGCCGAGAGGGCTCCGCCGAAACACTTTTTTTTTATGGTAAAAGCATGGCAAACGAGCGTACGGTTCACCTGATAATAAGTGATCAGTGCCGCCCACGACACCGCGTAACACCAGAGGAGCTACTGGTGCGTTGCTAGCTTTTGGGGTGGCTGGGCCCCGGAGCCCGGCATTACCTAATGCGAAACGCAGTGGCATAAAGCCACTACTTCACGCCGGTTTTAAATGCCGGGGGTGGTAATTATCCGGTCGAGTCTGCCCATGCGTCGCTATTGCTGGCGGCGTGACTCTCCCACTCGTACTTTAGTCGCCTCTTACGACACCACCAGTACCAGGGTGATCCTATTCTAAGCCAGGAACACACGGCTTAAACACTTAACATGAAGGTTTAAAAACATAAGGAAAGTACAAAAAGACACAAGAATAAAACTAGAACAGACCAATACTAGGATGAATAACAAATAATACTTTGTATAATTTGGCTGGAACATGACAAAAATTTAATTTTGATTTCGCTAATATCATAATTTGTATATTCTCGTCCACAGGCTATCAGAAGGTCGCAGTCAGAGTTTAACGCGGGCGGAACTCCGCAACGGGTTTCGTAGCGAACTCGGCGCCGCCGTGCCGACCGCCAAACACCATCATGACGATCAAGGTATGTCCTTATATCATAACTATAGTATAGTTAGTATAAATATAATTTAATTATATGAAAAGTTTTAAATTATAAGTTTTGTAACTTAGCTCAGAAATTCAATATTCGACAGAATCATTTAAAAATATTATTATTATAATTGCAATGATGAGATGTTAATCTTTAAGCGTAAAAATAAGGTGTAAATAACGTAAGTAATAATGTTATAGAGTAGTATGATTTCTTTTTTAATCATAAAGTAATATTTCGCGGACTTGTTAATTTACCAAAGTTAGGTAGTAGGTATAATGAGGCTGATTATTCATTATTGTATCATAGACGGATATAAAAAGTATCTTTGAATCAAATATAATGAAAAAACATTCCAGGGTAGATATTTGTTTTTCGAATCGAAAATAACATTTAATTTCGTCAAGTTTTGCTTTAAAACATTTAAAGAGATTTTAGCTATATGAAATTAATTGAGCAATATAAAAGGCACAAAACATACTAGGTGTTTTAGATCTTTTTCTTCGAATTTGGGCAAAGTGACTGAAATATATAATACATGGATAAAGTTCGTAGCACATATGAAATTCAGACATAAATCGGTGTTGTCAGGTAAAAACATTAGTGCTTTTAGTCAATCAATTATCAAATTCTTTAAAGTGCTAAATAATTAATATTCACCTGGCAACACTAATCGGAGTAGCGTCACACATGACATAATTTTTATATTTTAATTTGTTCCATGTGTTCTTTTACATGATTGTGTATATGTGTAATGAGGGCAGCCAGCCTATGATAGTCGGACTAATTGGTGTAATGCTGCGCTTGCCACTCTCAGCCTGACCGGGAAGTGATTGTATCATAAATTGTATTATATGTTATATACACGTAACTGTAAATTAAATGTACACTTGGAAATTATCTATATTGTTCTTTTGTTGTCTGTCCCCTTGTGTGGTTGGTGCTCGGTTGGTACTTGTTCCAAATTTAAAATTTAAATTTTCCAAATTTTGGTCATTGGTCATATTGAAATTTAATTCTGCATTTAACGCACTTACTCCTGTACTAAATTGTAGTAAATTAAAAAAATAATTCAAATTATATTGAAATAATAATACAGATCATTTTTTGTCCTTATTTTTTATTCACTTCACATGTTTATTTGATCACGTATTTTTGTTCATTGTATTCAATTCTAGTGTACACATTATATGAAAAAAACGATAACAAACTATTTTACCATACAATCAGTTCCATACTTCAAATCATTCCCATATCACGATACCCGATCATTGTGTTATGTACAAACGAGAAAGGACTAAATACTACGCTTGCTTTGCGGTTCTGCTTGCGCCAGACTACAAAATGTGATATAGTTAATAAAAATCCTAATAAAGAAAAAATAAATATATTTTAATTAGGAAAAAATATTATTCTCAATCTTTGTTTACCAAAACGGCCGTGCTCTTTAACATCATGGTCATATCGAGGTTATTTCTAAATGTAAGCTGACTAACATACGCTTTAAAATATAATGCTAATTAGGTTATATTTACATTTCTTGTTTCATATTGTGTTATACAAGGGATGGGTAAAAATTATTCATCTAATTCACATTAAGAATTTTTTTCTCTGATCAATGTCTATATCCAAAACTGTGTATCTTAAATGTATATTGTTGTTATATCTGTGGTGCAAAGGTATTTCATGGTATTGATGTTGCTATTAATTAAAATCCACTTTGAGCTACCCAAAATTGATTTTAATATTTAAATTGCGATAAATAATTCTATTTTGGAAATTTATTGCACAATATTATTAGATTATAATTTTTCAATTTTATTGCATAAAATTCTATATTGTGCAATAATTTATAATAATATTCCATGGTTAATACATTTGCGCCCGCCATACCTGTGCTTTGCCGCTGTCACGCCCCACATCGCCTGCCATGCTCTGTCACATGCCTCGCCACTAAACGACCCTAACACCCGCCGTGGAAGGCCGCTTTGGGTTATGCTTCCCTTACACATTGTTATGTTAATTACATATTTTACTTGGATTTGACCCCAATACGTGAAATATTTTTTTATGTAAAAAGATTTTTTTTTTAAATTAAATCTCATTTACTGCTACTATTGATTTTTTTGTTATTTATATACGATTTATGCATATATTTTATAACTTTTATATGTTTCACATATTGTGAGTTTAAATCGCAATCCAAAAGACCCTCAGTGTACTACTATAAATGTACGGTCGCATCGCCTTCGTCAATATCAATTCACGGTCCGTCATGGCTTCGCTCATCGCTATGTTAACATTAAATTAGCCAGGCATTTGGTACGGCACCGGGGACCTCTTTGTTTTTTTTATTACTAAAAAGTAATAATTATATAAATATAAACGTAATAATTATATAATTGAAACATTTGATTAATAAAATTTAATATTATAAGTATATCAAATTTATAGCAAATGCAACTCATATTTTATTATACTGGTTGCCAGTGATAAGGCGTTTGAGTGTTGTAATCTGGAATACATTTTAATTTAGAAAAATCAAAATCAACTTTAATATCATCTGTTTTAATCAATGTAAAATAATTACAATAACGTAAAGTAACAGGCAATCATTTGCTATAAATCGATATACAACCACATATAATAGAAAACGTGAAACAAAGAGTGTCCCCGGTATCTCGCGGGTGGCGTGCGTGGTAGTGCGGTAGTGCGGTAGCGGGTAGTAACGTGCGTGCGCGTAGGCTGGCTGCACTCGCTTGCGGGGCTGCTGAAGCGCCGCCTCAGCGGGTACGTCAAGTGGCATCACGTTGCAGCGCGCCGGGACCACGGGCACGCGCACGTGGGACACCATAGGTGAGCTTTATACGTTTTTTTTGTTAAAACATTTATATTTTGAATGTAAGAGTATTTTCTTTAGTTACATGCTGTATCCCGCACTTATCAGCGTAAGCAGAGGGAACCTGGAAACCTAGTGTTAGGACACTCCGTTTTCATCAAGACAACGTCCCCCACCTTAAATTCTCGAGGCACTACGTGTTGAGAAATCGACGCCGTGTCTTCCCTCGTCACCAGAGTATGGAAAAGAAAATATAAAATTATCATTCTCCCGAGTGGGAACCCATTTTCGATCAGTCTTAATTTTTCGACCAATTTTGCGAAACATTGTATATTGAGTAGCGGAACTCAATGCCGCACTTTATCGATCAAAAAGGGTTAATATTAAAAAGAAAAACCACAAATGTCATGTTTACGCTATAACTTTTTTGACTATATCTCTGGACATTTAAAAATATTCTTGTTTAATAAGGGAAAGAATTATCTGTATATATTTTTGGTACATATAATGGAAATAGAGTGAAGATTAGTAGTATTATAACATAAATAATTGTATTAAACAATAGAAATAGTTTTGCTAAAAATGTTGGTAATAAACGTGTGTACCGATCGCATGTTTCGTCTGTTTCTTACACAATAATGTTAGATGCCAAACTTTGATAATCTATGGTGTCAATGTCAGGTATTATATTATTAATCAAATTAAATGAATTATAAGTACAACTCACTGTCGCCAGATGGGGGACCAGTGAGAGTTGGAGCGTGCCGGCGTCGCCGCTGCCGCCGCGCGCCCCCCCGCCGCGCCCCTCCGACTAGCACCCCACCGCGGGGGAGGGTGTTACACGCGACACGACACTAAGACGCTATTATACTAATAACCCTCGTTTGTTCACATTTGGTTGTTGTGGGTCGGCGACGAGAGTGTAGGAACTCCGGTTTATAATTTCATAAATTTTGTATCTGGAAGTACTTGAAGTATTAATTTTTAAATATTTCGTTATGTTATTATAATATATATTGTTGTGACGCATATAAATTAAGACCAACTTATTTATTTTTATTTCTATATATGGTTTTATTTTTGTTATTTCATTTTAAACATATTTAATGTTTCAAAAAAATTGCTTGGATTTTTTACACTCTCGTTTGGTTCTGTTTAAATTTTTGTTTATATTTACCTAACTTTCAGAACAATTATTATTACATAGTATTTATTTGATGTATATAAGCAATATATTTCTCCTACCTGATGTCGTGTCATTGAAAACTACTTAATGATTTTCTCTTTTGACAATATCTAGCTTGAATAGTGAAATAAATTATCATCACTTTAAATTAAATGAAAATTGCAATATTTTTATAAAATTCAATTCAAAACAACGTTGGTTATTGTTTTTACTTTTATTTTTCTATTCACTTAGTCATTAGTATTTCACCATCGCGATACAAGCAAGCTTACTTGACTATTGTACAAACGAACTATAGGCATATGTTAGTAATGGAACACCAAAAATGTTTGAGTCATACGGATTCTATGTAAATATTATGTTAAGGTTTGCAACAAAATAACATATAAAACGAGATTTTTAGGTCTAAATATGCATTTGCCAGAATTGTGTATGCAATTTTGGCAAAATGTACGTGCGTGCCATGGTCGATTTTTTTAACAAAAAAAGTTGATTTATTTTATCACAACAACAATTTATGTAGTAAAGAATATCAAAATATGTATATCTTGTGTTGGGTAGTGTAAACGATTTATTGAAAAACATTTAAATATTAAATGTTTTACTTCTGAATTTCACATTTTTACATTAAATATTAACTTTTATTTAATTAAAAAGCAAGAATACATGTCTTTGCGAATTTCCATTTCTTTTGCAGAACACGATGTAAACAATATTTTTTTTATTAATGATTGTTGTAAAAGTGATGGGTAGCGAATACGTAGTGGTTATACTATGTAAAACTTCAATCTTAATTTGTCATATTGACAACATACATAAGAATATTTGGGCAAATTGAGAACTTTACACTTTTTTGAAGGTGGTTGGAAATGAGAACATCCTTTTTTCTGAATTTGTTTGAAAAGAAATGCAATGATTGAGGAATCTCAATCAGTTCCACGGTATCAAATTGTACTTTTCGAAAGCAAACACACGCCAAAAATTATCTTTACAAAAAATACTTACCACTATTATTAAAAATACTTTACAAAAAATATCCAAATCTTTATAAGTGTGCCTATAAAAATTAAAGAGTTCTCTCGATTTCTCTATTGATCACCTGTGAGACATACCCTTTCAAACAAAAAAGAATTAGCAAAATCGGTTCAGGCGTCTTCGAATAATCGCTGAACATACATAAAAAAAAGATTCCGACGAATTGAGAACGCTCCTTCCTTGTTTTAAAGTCGGTTAAAACATGTAAATATTATATTATGAAATTAAAAGTCAATTAACTGAATAATTATAATCAATTTAAACAAAATCAACTGCGGACAAGCTAGATTCTATATGAAAATTTTAAAAATATTTCATATCTGAAATATTTCTAAACCCATAAACGTGATGATTAATTATCAGTAGATAAATAATCGATATTTATTTATCGATATTGTAATAATTATTTTCAAACATCTAGCTAAATATGACTCGACCGTGGCGAATTCCTATTTATTAATATGTTAAATAAAATTCTATGTAAATATCGTGTATCATATTGTAAGTGCTTTCTTAGGAGTTTTTTTTTCGAAATAAGCCGTTAGAATATTTTATGAGAGCACAATGTAGATTCAGTACTTGTAATTGTTTTAAGTTTAATTTTGTACCAAATGTGTTGTTAATATTTTTATCCGCTATCGAGTTAGTACTAGATTATATATTTATTGTCTGTTATGTGCCACAGCGTAAAAAGTATCATACATTTTAATTTAGTTCACTCAATTCGCGACAATAAGATAAAGAGATTATTCGTAAAAATAATAATTAATAGTATACTATTTGTATTGCGAAAAATTGTTTTTTTAAGATAAATTTTTGACTCTGTGGTACATATACGTGTATGTAAATCTTTTTACAGATTTGTTCAATTTTTGGTTAATCCCGTCGAAAATTTTATTAAATTTTATAAATTAATTATCAAAAAATATTATAATTCAAATATTCTAAGCTAATTTATATGGCGAATGCTATTAAAATCTTACAAATTATACTATAAGTATTATAACATCGTGTATTGTGTTGTGACATAAACTAAAATTGAACATATTTGTAGTCTATCAAAAATATAATTTTAACGCTATTTTTAGATGTAACCGATCCGTTGACTGACATTTGACATTTTTATATAATATTTCGAACAATATTTATAATTATAATTCATATAAGATATATTATTTCTGTTGGATTTCATTATTTAGCTATAATTAAACTTTTAATATTTTGACATTGGATCTAGTGTACAATTGTATTTTGTTTTATATTTTGATGTTTGTAACGCTAAAATCGAATGCATGTACGCCATTCACCAAATATATAGTAAATGCAAATGAAAATTATAAAGCTTCACGCTGTATATCGCACACAGCAGGGTAGGCAGAGGGAACCTAGTGTTAAGACACACTGTTCCCCACTTTCTCCTAAATTCTCAAATTGTATATAATTTTACGTAATTGAATACTTTTAGCTTCACCAATGTGCGTGCTATGTAGTAGGGTAGGCAGAGTCAACCTGGAAACCTAGTGTTAAGATACTATGTTCCCCATTTTCCGCTGAATTAAGGCATTGCGTGTTGAGTAGCGGAACTCAACGCCGCGCTATACCTCGATCTGAGTGAAGAATTGAAAATATGAAATATTTCTTTTCCTTGAGTGAGAATCGAACCCACAATAGGTCACGTTTACTTAAATTGAGTTATTGAATACTCCTGTATAATAATTAAGTAAATATAATTATTTTCGACAATTAACTGACTTTTTGAGTAATTTAACATATATATACTTTTTAAATGGCGTCCAAGCTTCGATGTAAAGCGTTCCTAGTCTGCACCCGCGCCTCCTCGCAAGGAGACAATATTTTACAAACAACGATTGTTTCTGTAATTATATAATTATGTTAATGTGTATTGAATTGTAATAAATGCGGATCAAGTTTTATTTTTGTGTTTTATTTTATTTTAAGACACTTTATTATTAGCATTTATATAGTTTGATATTTAAAGAAGATTTATTATAAGACAGGTGGGTAGGTATATTATAGAAAAAAAGATATTAAAGAAAATAATTTTAATGATAAACTTTGTACAATATTTGTGTTCACTAATTAACAAGATAGATAAACACTACGGAAAAGATGAGGCATATAAACAATGACTTACTTTAACAAAAACACAGTTATGACAGTGCATTATTACTTTATAGTAATAACAAAAGATTAGATATTTTCTACTTAGTTTGTAGAACAGACATTTTCACGTCTCGCTGTGAGTGAATGATGCCTAGCAATTAATCAGATTTGATTTTAGGAAGTTTTCCTACATTTGATTATTTTCTTCGAGAGCATATGATCGGAAAACCTTAATTCAAAGCGGCCACAACGAGTCAACGGTACAGTTTAAAATTCACAATAATTTGTCAAATAAAGACAAGGAGCTTACTGTGCTATAATACTAACTGTTAAATCGAAAACTTCTTTATAGATTAGAAATATTGAAATGTGAAAAAATATCTAACGTTATTACGTAACGGTAGATTCGAATAAAGCAACCCTTTGATACAAAAGTACTCTAGCCTATTAAGCTATACGCTTATCCTGTCACGTCGATTTTCTTATACAGTTATTACAATTCTTGTCGGTAATGTCTTCCCCTACAAAGCATCGCTACCTAAATAAGATTTTGCTAAGAATTGTCATATGGCGAATAAGGATATTATTTATTTATTTTACAATATATTAAAGTATTATTCTCACTTAGGAATATGAACAAAAAATAAAAAGTAGAACTTTTAATTTAAAATAGAGTTGATGTTTAATTTCAGCGTTGCCAGATTGTTTCTCGATGAAAGGCGAGATTTTTGAGCTTTTAAAACAGGATCCGTGAAAAGTGGGACAAAGCCTGTCCCGATCGGGACATTTAATTTTTGGGCTAAATATGGGGGCGTGCCGCCAAAATCGAAACATCTGGTAACGCTGTTTAATAAATATTATACACTACATACAATATTGCAATGATATTTTCACTAGCCCAAGTGTATAAATAATACTTTTAAATATAATCAATCATCCATAAAAGTTTATTAAATATACAAAATTAAAAAAAGAAATTACAAAAATATTAATGTCAATTACATAAGTTCTTATTATAGTATCTATTCTTTGGTACAACAATAAACAAATTAGGCGTCATGTGTAGCGGAAACGGAAATATAAAACTATTTTATAATTATATAACTTTGTACGAATAAATTGAGTAAAATGGTGATATAAAAAAATATCTTAAGAAACCTTTTGACTTTAATTGTTTGTTCTAGAACAATAAAATTATTGATGAACGGCAATTATGTAATTAAAAGTTTTTTATATTCCTGTTATACCAGCTCGAAAATATTAGGCACTTGCCAGTACGTATTTACTTAATTATTTTACATTATGTATTATTTGTACAATGTATTTGATTTTATATGTATTTTTTTGTTGCCTAAGGCGTTAGAATTTTACATGATTTTTGACGTTCATAATTGAAAAAACAGTAAACAAGTCTAAAAAACTCAATCTTTATAAACTAAATGCATGTTTTTAAATATAGCTTAAAGATAAAAAAAGGAAATCTCGGTAATTGTTGTTTTGGCTAAGCTGAATTGACCATTTCTATCAATTGATTGTTTGCATTTATTGATATTCTTTGAATTTTTACATTATACAGGGTGGAATTGAACGCACCACTTTAAATGAAACCACAGTTTTAACTACTCTATAAAAGCCTAATATAATTCAGAAAA
Source organism: Heliconius burneyi (assembly GCA_018247715.1). NCBI lineage: Eukaryota > Metazoa > Arthropoda > Insecta > Lepidoptera > Nymphalidae > Heliconius > Heliconius burneyi. Next base: position 44 of record DWGR01003301.1, on the reverse strand, counting down.
AAAATAATTCCCAGAAATGAAAAAGTTATTTTTTCAAACAAAAT
>DWGR01003300.1:0-12369 GCA_018247715.1 Heliconius burneyi | reverse complement strand
CGCTTGGCTGGTTTGCTTAGAGTAGGGAAATTCCACCCCAGTCCGATCGAAGGCTGTAGGCCGAGGTTCGAGCCCCGCTAGGGGGCGCCCCTATAGCTTTTGATTTTATTTACACAGGCAGCCATCCTGTGCCTGATTATTCCTCAGGGAAAGAGTACCCTCTTCCCTACCCAACCGGTGTCGCTGTAGAAGCCTATAAGGCTAACAGCATTAATGTCAAATTCGAAAAAAAAAATGTCAAGGGTTATTAAAGCCTCATTACAAAGTACGAGTATATTAATGTTAAAATTTCAATATAATAGCACTTTAACTGTGTGTGTGTGTGTTTGTTGAAATGCTATTTAGAATTTAACCAATATTATCAAAGCACAATGATAGAATTTTTACCATTTCTCCTAACCAAGCTTTACAGATTTTGAATAGGTAAAATATGTTGACTTTTACGTATTTGAACTACAGCCAAGTATATTCGAAATGATAACGGCTTGAAGTCACAATGGTTCCTTATGGTATTCAGTCGCAAAATTACATAAACTGAAACTATTAATATATAAATATAAAAATATATACAGAAATCTTACATAAGAGAAAAGAAAATAAAAATCCAATGTTTTATATATCTATACATAATTACTTTTCTATCGTAATACAATATAAAAAGTGCTTAGATTTGATGTCAGTTGTGTCTACCAAAAGATATAACCGTAAAGATGATCTAATGTGATTAGGAAGGCCAGCCGTGGCGCAGGGGCACAAGCGTGTGACTGTAAACGCGACTGGTCGTAGATTTGATCACCACTAGAGAAAATGAAATATTTATTAAAATTATTTTTTTGTTTATTCGCTCTGGTGTCGAAGCAAAGCGCGGAGTTGAGTTCCGCCTTTCAACACACAATGGCTCCAGAATTCGATAGGAAATGGGAATCGAAGTTTCTTAAGTTAGGTAGGTCCCTCTGCCTAGCCTGCTGTATGCGGGATACAGCGTAAAGAGTTTTTTAATAAACATTCATAAAAGTGAAACTTGAAAATACAGCTTTCATATTCGTTAAGGTAAGTCAGAATAATAGTTATATAGCGAGTGTGTACAATTAATCCATACATGTTATTTCTATCGACATAATATGAGTATATCTTAATAATTCGTCGAGAACTTATTGAACACACAAACACACCAACTTTAGTAATATAACGGCACACGGTAACGGTAACGGTAGTAAATATTTATATAATTGACATAAACTTATTTAAGTGAAAATATATTTTTCATAATTCTGAAATCTAACTCTCGGCTTCAGGATGTTAGAGTGAACAGTAATAACATTTGCAATTTTAATGTGTACACGAGATATAAACATTTATGATGCATAGGGCGAGAGTGCACTGCGTATGACGCACAGTCGCTATAATTACAAACCAATATCTATAACCAGCATTAACTAATACATCATGTTTTTCAATTTTCATCTGATATATGAAATTTCTATCCGTACTAAGTAATTATTAGACAAAAATAATATTTACATATTATTTATGTATTGACCTTATTAAAGTTACTTGATTACATACACATACATAACGATTCACTTAAAATGTTAGTTTTAAATCTAATTCAAGTTTAGTAAGTTTACTTATAAAGAAAATAATAGATAAAAAAATTAAAAATGGGAATTTTCCTTTGGAAATTTACATAAAAATTCTCTTCGAAAGCACAATTTCAAAGCTAACGACTTAAGCAATCTTGTCGACTGCACAACAAAATGATAGATGATTTTTTAATAATACGTTGCACTCTATTCCTTCATATCGACGTTTGAATATGTTGACTTGTATACAGTGTGTTTGTGCAGAAATGATTTATGTTTGTATAAATTGCTAAATATATTTTCGATCAATTGTTTCTATTACGTAAGGTTATTTTTGTGAACATAATACAGTTATTTGAATTTTATTTATAAACTAGCGGCCTGCCAGCGGCTTCGCCCACTTGAACTACATGATTATCTATTTATCGTTGTTGTTCTTTATTTATAGCGTTCCGAGTGGGCCAGTGCAGCACTAATTACGGAATGCACGTTAAAAAGAGATCCAGCTTAGATAAGTGTTAATGTCAAAGAATAATTTAATTTACTCGTTCAGAAACAGCTTTAAATGTTAAATTGTTGATTTGGGTAAGGATTCTATTGTATATTTTATATTCTTCTTAAAATAACTGTAATAATTGCATATTACCAAAAATACCCCAATGGAATTGAATAATCAAATATTGAGATCATAATCAAAATAATTAATCGAATATCGAATCGAAAATATTTAATTGAAAACGTCCTCCTTGTTTTGAAAGTCGGTTAAAAATACAGCTTTGTATAACAAACTAATACAGATTCATTATAAGTATAGATATGGATTGCTTTATATTTGCAGGCAAACTCATGCCTTGAGTTTATTGAAATGCCGATATTTTTTTTTAATGAACCGATTTTGATGAAACAAACTTTACTTGTTAAATTGAGCTTAAAGCATTAATAAAGCAATTAGTGAAAGTTTTAAGTCAATTGGTTTAGTACTTTCGGAGATTAATGTGATCATACATACAGACAGACAAGAAATTAAAAAAAATACATTTTTGCTTTCTATTATTCTTTTTAGGTGTCCCTCTATCCGTTTCAGTCAAAAATACAAGGTGTCTCACAAGAAATTTTATATTTGATCAGCTTGCTGCGTGAACGCAATACATTAGAGGGGCGCAGGGGGCATGATGTCATTCAATAGCCTTGCTCTTGGGAATTTAGTAATTAGTAGTAGTTTGGGAATTTAAGACCGCGTCTTATGCGTGCGTGAATTTTACAAACAAAAACTTACTTATAAAAAAAATAAATTTAGGGTTCAATGAAGGTCTCGTAAACAAACTTTTTTAAATATATACAAATTTAACTTGAAATAAAGTTAATTTCCTAATAGGAGGAGAAATACTCATTAACATTTAAAAAACTCACCATGCGATCATCGAGTTTTGGGTAGAATAGTTGGCCTATTATCTTTATCTAATCATATTATAATGAGCGATATCTAATAAAAATAATATATATAAATTCTTTGATAAAATAACGCTGCAATACGAAAGCTAGTTGCTAGTTGCTAAGTAGGTTAATGTTATAAAATAAAATTGAAAAAATTTATACTTACGATTGAAATATAAATCCAAACCGACCTGTTTCATTATTAATTAATGTGACTATTAATATGATCAGAATTTATTTATTTGTGAATATCATACATTTCGTTTTATTAAAATGAAATCAACTATTTGAGTCTTATTATAAAATACGAGTATATAGCTATTATTGAAATAAATTGAAATTTATACAATCTTCATAAAGCCTGTAAATAATTAGAATATATATACAGATATATAGATATAATTTTCCATTTGAGGCCATTTTCCATTTATAATTCCTAATTTGAGGCTATTCGTGGAACAAGCGTGTATCTGTTAATATGACAGGATGTGGTTTCGATTCATATTGAAATATTTGATGTTTTTATTGTGTTCGCTCTGGTGTCACGACACAAAAGCTTCAGCTGTATCCCACACACATCACGGTAAACAGAGGGAAGCTAGTGCTCCGATACTCCGTTCCCCGTTTATAAATTATTGTATAGCAAATGATATAACATTATTTGCAAATACAAGTGGTCGGAACAAATAATGTAAAATATATTATTTTATGTGTTACTTATTCCTTATAAAAATATGTTTACATAACAAAAGCATTACAAGTAACGAAAAAAGCTTTTACACTTAACCCGGCGTGGTGGGGGCGAAGTCAAATTAACACCAGCTTAATTGGTTTATTGTTGTTATGTATTACTGCATTATTTTACGTGTTTTCATATTTTCCGCAAAAAAACAGAACAATCTCGTATCTTAATAATTCTTACGAACTTAAAAATTCAATATTTTTCAATCATACGAGTATATTTTTCAAGTGCTCACTTGCCACGAATGCGGACAAGAAGAACAGAATCGGCCAAGTTTCTGTTTGCTTAAGAGGAGTCTGCAGTAAAAAAAATAAAAACTCGTAAGAGGTCCAAAAACCACGTGTCAATGATGCAACAACGCGTACGTAAAGGATGCTACAAACATATCTACCCCGAACGTACAGCGATTTATGAAAATATCACTTGAATATTAGAGATAAATCTTTATTTTAAAATCTTTAACTAAAATATTTTAGCTTGTCTAATACGTAGCAGGGTAGACAGTGGGAACCTTGGAACCTAATGTTAAGACGTCCCGATCCCACCAAGACACTTCCGTTCCTTATAAACATTAAAAATTGGGGGAGTTTTGCTTTTCCTCGTCACCAGAGCGAGCAAAAGAAAATATAAAATACTTATTTTCCTCGAGTGGTAATCGAACCCATAACCGTTGCGTTAACAGCCACACGCTGTGCTCTTGGGCCGTGACAGTCCAGGCGACTGGTCTAATAATAACCCGAGTAATAATAACCCAACCCCTGCCTTCGTGTTACAATTTTCCACCCTCATGACGGCGGGTTAATAGTATCTTTCTGTTTTCTTTTTTCACTTTAGTAGTCTAATAACATTACCGTAACGAGATAACGATCTAAATAAGCTAATTAAAAGAAAACATGGAGTTAGCCCGTTTCTGTGGGGTTAGATTATAATAATTCACATTTTCTTTTTTTCGTATTTAATATAATAAGCTTCTAGACTTAATGTATGAGTTATTAGGGAGTGCTCGCGACTTTAGCACTCGTTTATTTAATATCAATTAGGTAAATTGTAACTAATAGATATTACAGATATTATCTTATGCCGGCAGTCATCATGCTGTCATTTGAATCAATTCAATACAAGCTCATGTTGTGGGTATAATAAATATTTAAAAAATATCAAAATGAATATTACATGTATTCATTTCCTCTTATATTGATATTGAAACTAGTTACTAAACTACAAAATTTATTATCATGAAATTGTCATACATAATGATCAATTCAGGCAACCCACAAACCTGTTATTGATGCACAATCTTGTATATTTGCATGCAAAGGGAAGTGTACTGAGGTGTAAAACCTAACGACCGTACATAATATGTACTAAGCATCGAGATTTATATTACGTTACCCACTAATGCTTAATGCGTAAGCTAGTAAATGTACAAATTTAATATAATACCTGATATGGAAAAAATAATACATTTTAGATAAACGGAACCCTTATACTTGTAGAATAACTAACCGTAGTTGTCCGTCTCTCTTCGTCAAGAACTCATTTTCACTTAAAGATATCAAATCTGAAATTAATATTAAATATCCCAAGTCCACATTTACTTATATTACGTAACAACGTAAAAAGGAGGAGTTCCCGTGGAACCACAAGTATAAAATTTGAAATGAAATGAGAATTTATAACAAAAATAAAGAAAAAATCGGAAAACTATATATAACTATATAATTATGGGTATTTCATAGAGAATAATTAGCCCTGTATAGGACTTAAGTTCGGCTTCATAGGATATAGGATAAGACTAGGAGTACTTCATTTCTGAACTGGTGCACCCCATTATCAGTTTGTACCATTTAATTGCATAGTTGATTGCGTAAAGATATCCGAATCATTAGGGACCCAATAATCTGTAAAAAGTAAGATACTTTGACCTTTTGTACATATGTGTCCTCGATGTAAGTCCTCTGCCTCTTTGATCAGGAATGTTTTGGGGAACTGTTTGAACTAGTACCTGCCATCGAATTTTATAATCACATTAAATTAATTAAATTTCGTAGGAAATTGCTTTCACGCAAAGTCCGTTCCACCTCCTGGATACCCTTATTACACTAAAGTGAAAATAAGTTTTAGAATAAATAAATATTTTTAAAATATTTTTTCTAAAATATAGGAAGCGATCTTATCTAGAGTATTCAAATATCTTTTTAAAACAGTCCTAAAACTCAAATTCATTTTTATGAAGATATTACAGTCTTGGGCCAGTTCTACACGGCTGAGATTGCTGACGCGACGAGCATTCGTATCAAAAAAATTAAGTAAAATCCCTTTTCTAAAAACTACTTTGCTATATAAGGATACTAATATTTCCTTTGAAAGAAAAAAATGTTAGAATTTTGTGAGTTATATAAATGAAGAATATTTTGGTTCCAAATTAAATTACGAATAGACTGGTGATAATGATCAAAGAAAATACTGTTCTTAATATACTGTTTAATAAGCATATATTTTATATTTTATTCCTGATGATTTTAAGCATAATGATTTTAACTATAAGGCAATATGATGGTCTTACGTTGTTATTGTAAGTATAATCTCGAATATACTCTGAATGTTATTGCATTTTTGGTTGATTTTAATATCTTATTATTATATTTACAACATCGTCATGGTTGTTTTGGTGAAAACGCACAACGTCTGACTGTATACGTGATGATTGTGGTTTGATCACCACCCAGGAGAATAAATTAGTTACATGTAAAAATTCGCTCGCTCTGGTATCAAGAAAAATGGCCACCTTGACGCTATATTCCGCACACAGTGGGGTAGGCAGAGAGAGCCTAGTTTTCAGACACTCCGTTCCGTCAATTAAAATTAAGAGTAACTACTGGAATCCTAATATCTAATATTACCTACGTTTTAATGTAAATTTCTAACGTAATAAATGCTGTAGACACAGTGCTCGTAGTACTTTTAGTAATATTTAATTACTCGAAAGGTCATTTAACAGTTAAAGTATTACTTAAATGTTTGGTATAAGACTGCTCAAATTACATAAAAAAATTAAAGTAGCGAAATTGAAGCTTGCACCTTTTTTGTAAGCTCATTAAGATAGAGTAAGGCTGAACTCAATTAAGATATTGAAGTGATAACTTCTTTAGCCGGGTTGAACACTCTTTGGTTGGTGATAATATATATATATAAAAGCTCGTATTTTATATAAAATATTATTTCTATTTTATTGTATGCATATTTTCATTTTCATGGCCTTGTATTTAAATAATAAATATAAACATGTATATATATATATATATATATATATATATATATATATATATATATATATATATAATTGTTGATTAGGGTGTCAGCCGTGGCTCACGGGTGTACGACTGTAAATGTAACAGCTTGTGAGTTCTATTCCTACTCGAGAAAACGAAAAATTAAATATTTTCATTTTGTCGCTGTGGTACCAAGGCAAGACGTGGCGTTGAGTTCAGGTACTCAACACGCAACACTTCCAAAATTTAGCGGAAGGTGGGAAGTGTCTTTCCATAAGGTTACCAGGTTCTTTCTGTCTACCCTGCTATTTGTGGAATACAGCGTAAAACTAAAAAAATATCAATTTAAATACTGTGAAATTCTTTAATTCTTAATTGTAAATTTTCACTTCTATGGGCAGTTCGTATGACTGCCAATGCTCTTATACATAAATACTAGATTTTTTTTTTCAGGGAGTGAAACTCGCGTGTGCAAGCAACTTAATATGAGCTTAGCCGCGGGCTTTGGTCGTCATTTGTAGAAGATGATTATACCCATTCATTGTTTCTATCCATTGTGCTGCGACTACGTTTGTTTTAATTTTCCATGGATAATAGTCATTATGGACCAGAAATTTAATGTGTTTTTATATATTTAAAAATAATATATAAAAACACATTAAATTAATAAAATAAGCAAAACGCAAACTAACATATATTTGACAATAAACACTTTCGTATAAAGTGACAAACACACACGTTGTTATGGCAACGCGTACTTTACGCGTCAATTGGTTCTCTAGTATTGTTAAGCTCAGCTCTTTAAGAATCTTTTACAATTAATTTGCCAATATTATTTGTCAACCAATCTGCTTGCATCAATTAAAATACTTATTTAAGTTTCTATGATAAAACACGCCCAGTGTTCATCGAATATTTTATAAATAATGAATGTATAACAAATAATTGTATGTATTAATAGTATTTTGTATGACAATCTTGTAAGAGATAGACGACGATTGCGAGACGACGATATGATACGCTATTTTTATACTGTTTTTTTTTCAGTTTTCTTGCTGTATCCTACATACAGCATGGTAGGCTGAGGAAACTTAGTGTTAAGACACTCCATTCCCAATTTTTCGCCGAATTCTGGAGGCATTGTGTGTTAAGTGGCAGAACCAACGTCGTGCTTTGCGTCGACAATGAGTCGACAGGAAATGTAAATACAAATTTAAATAAACACTCTATCTCCCTGAGTGGGGATCGAACCCACAATCAGTCATGCTTACAGTCATAACTAATACTTGCGGTTATTTTGCGGACCAACAAGATTTAAAACAATTTCATTTTAACGAACATTAATATTTTTCGATTGGTTTACTTAATTTTTTACATTTACTTTGTTTATATGTGGGTACTAGTTTTAAATACTACGAGTACTCTATGGTGAGATTATCTAAAACGTTAAAAGAGTTGAAAATAGAAAAAATCCTTAAGAAAGAGTGAAACATTGTTGTCTTTTGTAATCCTGTGACAAAGACGGTGTCGTGAAATCTTGATTCGGAAAACCGTTATGATTGAATTTAAAAATAAAAGGGAGCTGTTGATTCGTCAAGCAGACGAGATTACTATTATTCTTTATTCTATGGCACACTGAATATGAAATTTGTCAACAACAGCTAAGTTATTCATTCATTCATTTTTGAAAATAGACGGGAATTTATGAAACAGTTGTCCACTTTGTTAGAAAAAGTAGGGGTGGAAAAAAATAATTAAAATTTCCAATATGCTTCTCCATGTACAAAAATGTTATTTTACTAAAGTCCCTTGAACCTCTTGTAAAATAAAAGAAAATTCCTACTCTCTACTGAAACTATGAAGAAAATAAAAACACAGAATGCAATAAATATAAAAAAGTCTGTAGATAGCATAAAATATTGACTTGCTCTGACTAGTTATAATTTCTATTTTCAGACAGATTACTTAATTTTATTCTTATTATGAAGAATAGTAAATAAAACCATACCATGAGTAAAAAAGATCGATGGAATAATTATTCAAACGTGTGTCTGCAAGATGCGATGCTCCCAAAATTTTTGTGCAGTTAGATAAAATACAAAACAACTCACGATGACGCTCCCGATGCCTAAAATTGTTTCAACTTTTAAGTCTCGAAATCTCCATTTAAAATTTTACTTTTTGGTAGCGTAGGACTTCGTTGGCATCATGTGCATTTCACTGCCTGCACTGCGTCTGTTTTATGTGAAAAAGAAAAGCTATTCTGCACGTTTGTGTTAGATACAGGGAATACATCACTAGAATAGTAAATTTTGTAGGAAGGCTTATCATTGAATTTGAATGATAAATATTTAATTCGACGGAGAGTGACAAACAGTTTGTTTTAATGGAAATGGAGTGTTGTTACACTAGGTTTTCAAGTTCCCAGGTTCCTTTTGTCTATAAAACTCTGTGCGAGATACAGCGTGAAGCTAAAAAAATGACTAGAAAAGGAACGTAAGGTCTTTTTTCTCGTAACGGCTCTGATTAGAACCGTTGTTAAATAATCAATTCTTGCTTGAAAACATATTTATATTTTAATATATTAGCATTAGGACTATCTGTGGTAGAATACGTTTACCAATTTAAAAAAAATATCACACAATTATATATATATATGCGCCACTTATACACGATATATACGTTTACGCCATGTTGAGTATAAGCAAAATTCTTCTTGTGTCTTGCCGTTGTGAAAACTCCAAAGAACTCAAAGAGTGTATGTACTAACCATTTAACGTAGATTAAAAGTTTGTAAGATCATGATAAAGGAAAACAGCAACGATTTGTTACAGGTACCCAAATATTTACCCTAATCAGATAATGTAAGTGTGAGAAGGGTCTAATTTTGCAGCAAATTGTACAAGTTTATTATCTGAGACCGCTCCTGTAAGCAGATGTTCCATTTCCATTTATTTCCTGGCTACATTAGCTTACGTTGAGTTAATGGCAGTCTAAATAATATAATTTGGATTTATATGAGCCGCATAGTTGGATCTTTTGGGTCTTTGATGGATTTGGATGGATCTTTTCAGTATGTTCAGAAGAGACTCAAATATAGTCAGACTGTATTTTTGTAACTTTTTATTCCGGTCAAATAAATCTTACAAAATTTTTATTATTTATAATCCACTCTTTAGAAGCAAATTTTAATACATAATATATTTAAGAACGCCTTTTCACTATAATTACCTCGTGGTCTCTCAGAGGTAATGGAATGTTAACGATAATTTAGTTACTACTGGTTTCAAGTTCTGGGTGGCCTATATAACTCGTATCCCGAGGGCAAATACAATCTTAGTTTTAATTTATAGATACGATGCCACAGCAATACGTGATAGTTATATATATATACATGCAACTATATGATTAAAATTTGAAAATCTTTTTAAGTCTAAGTTACATTAGGTAAGATTAAGCTTTTCCCTGCTGGCTGTAGGACGCGGAGAGGCAGTAGTGTTCGAGAATTTCTCGAGAATGACCAAGTATAACCCTTAACTCCGCGACTTGCCAGATATCACCGCCAGGGTTATGTAAGAATCCCTTGGCTCCCGTAACCCTGGCCACTGAGTCACTAATAACGCAGCCTAAGTGAGTGAGGGAGACTCAAACAAACAATAGACAGTACAAATGTTATAAATAACTATATCTTATACATAACTTCCTAGAATATGTATACCATATTCTTGGAAGAAAACTTTTGTAATAGATATAAATTTAATCTATTCGAAAAAAAAGTCCTTTGAGAGGCTTGCGTTAGGATACAGGGCTAGCATATATAAGATCCTTAAAAATAATCATATATTTTATTGTGATCCATCAGTCTGACACCAACAAAGATGGTCAAGAAAGTGAAATGGTTATAAAGGTCAAATTTGTAAAAAATAATAATATTACTTATAAGTTTAATAATATAATAAGTAAGTTTTTTTTTAAACTTACATCAAAGGGTAAAATAATATATTTTGTAATTAAGAAATTAATTAAGATTAACTTTGTCAATGACTTTGACGAACGTGATCTAATTTAAAACTTTTTCGATTCATTTGTAAAAAATTACAAACAAAAATCTTGCTTCTAACTCGCTTCTAATTAGATTGGTCGATTTTAGGATAGCTTTTGTTATGTCTGGAATTGTTAATACTATAGCTTGTTTTTATGATTTCACTACGAATTCAGGAATTTATAGAACTAGCCTAAAGATATTTTTTTCTCTGTTCTCCATTTTCCTACCAAACAGAAACAGAAAAAAATATAGAGGCATTAATTAGAAATTAATGCCTCTATATTTTTTTTCATAATAATTAGAAATTTTTAACAAAAAAAAACTGATTTCAAACTGTACTTGAAGTGTGTTCTTTCCATTAGTGTATCCTTTCCAAGTTTTTTTTGTACAAAATATAATTCATAAAGAAAAACATTGCTTACATTGGTGTCAGAAGTGAGATTCCTTATTGTTACATTTCTTTTTTAACCAACTTCAAAAAAGATGATGTTCTCATTTTCAACCGACTTCAAAAATCGAGAGACTCAATTTGCTCGAATATTTGCTATGTATGTTCTTGTCAATATGGCGAATTATTATTAAGTATCGAAGTTTTGATTAAAGAACATATGCTATCATTTTCATTTTCAGATTAACAAGTGCTTAGTACACTTTGTAGTACAATTGAATAAAATGGTTATAATATATACATATTCTATAAAATCATTTTGCCTTAACGTTCCGGTGCTGCTCCACTTAAACATACATATTTTCCTCAATAATCAATTGTTTAATCATATACATAATTGTTAAGTGAATTATATGTAAGTTTAAACTTCAGCACATCGCACTGGAATAACTAAGTCATTACTGCTAACAGTCGCTATGGTGTTCCCCAAAACTGGCCTTGCTCATCGCGCCATGTTATACTCGTACAAATATTAAATTATTTGAAGGCTGAAAGCTGAAATTGGGATCACATCGTTAAATTTAATGTATATACTAAGCCATTTAGGCTTTGGGTATTATCCCGGATTAGAGTAAAGTGCTGCTAATTTAAGTGAAGCTCTCATTGACGTTGACGTTAGGTAACAATTGATTTTGTTTTAATTAGGGGCTGAGGCTGTGATGCTATTTGATTTTATTGTATCGTAATGAATTGGATATAATAGTTGCGAATTCACGCTAGGGTGAACATTGCAATATTTTACTTGCATTGATAAAATTAGACCTGGTGTATTGTTGGGATATCCATCCAGTACGAAATATTAGTAAAAATGATAAATTTAAAATAAACTTGAATAATAAATATAT
>DWGR01003299.1:0-12369 GCA_018247715.1 Heliconius burneyi | reverse complement strand
GACACCAGAGCGAAGAAATGGAAATATAAAAGTTAATAAATATTTTAGTTCCTTGAGTGAGGATCGAACCCACAACCGTCGCGTTACAGTCGTCACACCCTTTTGCTGCTGCGCAACGACAGCCTATTATATTAGTATTATGATATAGCAAAACGGTAACACATCCGAAATATTCGATTTGGACGCGGTAATATTTTAGGCTCTTTCGCAACAAGATTTTCCCTTCTTTGTAAAAATTATTTGAGTGCTTCACATAGCACATGCTTATAATGTGGATTTTATTGTTACCATAACTTATTTAATATATAGTAATGATAAATTATTATATATTTATGTGTACTAATAAATTAAACAAAAATATTGTATACCAAATTTACAACGATTATACATATTTAAAAAAATTGTAGATACGTTTGTTATTTGTTTTTCTTTTTTTTATTATTCCCTCTGTATCCCGTACATAACAGAGCAGAAGTAGGCAGAGCGAAATTGAGAACGTAGTGTTTAAACATCACGTTTCCATTACGACACTTCCGTTACGTTTCCTCTGACTTCTGGAGATATTGCGTGCTAGGTGGCGTAACTCATTGACTAAGCGAGGTAATGAAAATATTGTTTCATTTCCTCGCCTGAGAATCGAAACCCAACCTGTCGTGTTATGTTTGCAGTTGCACGCTTGTAACTCTGCGCCACGACTGGCCTGTATAATACTAATTTAATAACATTTAAACACCGGAAAATCCCGTTAAAATTATTTCAAATATTATTTATAAAATATTCAAGCCGAATAAATTATCGAACTAAGAAAGTAACTTGTCAAATCATGCTAAAATGGCTGATATCTATCTATCTGCCTGCAAATAAGCGAGACGTACTGAGACTGACGTACATTTACCAATACGTGAGAGGGAACCAGGATTTCGCAATTCCATTCACGGGTCAGCAATAAATTGCTGAAGGAGCAGAAACTAAAGGTTTACTTTTGTGTGAATTTAAAGATTTTATGTTGTATTATTATTTTTTCTTTAAACCAATATCCGTTTTCAATGGGAAATTTGTGATGACAAACTAATAATGACGGTTAGGGTTTTATTTGTACGTCATTATTTAGGGTAGGCAGTGGCTGACCCTAAATTAGCAATTTATATAAATAAGATTTTGACGTTTTTTTACTAATTATAGAATTGTTTTTATTTTATATAATCTATCGAATCTAAATCTAGAAATCGAATATTTCTGCCCTCAATTGGGAAACAATGTCTTTTTATTAAGAAAACCCAAAAAATAATGAGGACTATTTCTTTTTTAAATAGAAATCATATATTAACAACATTGTATTTTCTATATATACATTTGCTCATTTAGACCGGAATTGTTGTGGGACATATTAGTGGTTTCCTTATTGAACATGTATAGCTACTTGTGAGGTCGTGGAAAATTATCGTATAGCATATGTACCAGTATGTAGGTTATAATGTATAAATGTAAAAAAAAAAAATCTGTCTGTGATTATAAAATGGCCGTGTTTTTGCATGTGTGTGTAGTTATGTACATGATACAAAAGCATAATCAAAAATTTTTTTTTGTCTGTCTGTTTTACCGAGCCAATCTGCCGAACAACTGGATCGATTTTTATGTGACTGTCACTGAAAGAAAGGAAAGTATTGTGAAGCAACATTTAAATTACCCTTATCGCGAAAGTCCCCTGATATCGAGATTAAGGCAGCAAAAACCATTTACTTTGCCTGCCCTGCTATATGCGATGCACAGCGCAAAGTTGAAAATAATTAAAATAATAGCTATAGCAAATTTATATCTACCGATAGATTGCATTCTTGTACGCATATACAAGTATGTATTTAGGTGGTTTCCAAGTGTAATTAGATGACATATCACGTAAATTAGCAGAGAGAAAACAAAGGAGTCCCGTCTGCTTACTCCGCTGTGATTACTAAAGATTATTCATATTCAGGTAGTACAGTAAAATGCAAATACAACATTAGTTATTTCATTTGCTTAATAGTGACATATTACAGCTCTGTGAGGGTGGGCTTTGCCACACCCGTTTGGTTATGTAAAAACATACAAAAATAATATTACGTTATGCTTATTATGTATTTTATTAGATAACATATATATAGTAAGAGATACATGATCAACGTGGTCACGTTTAAAATTACGAAAATCTATTCTCTAAGAGAATATTGTTTTTTATTTCTTCTTATATTCAATGTTTGGTTCTGTAAAGTAATAAAATCATAAAGAAGACTATATACGTCAAAAACACTTTATAAAGCTATTTCTAAAGTATAATAATTTTATGTACGATTGGAGCATAATTTCCACCGAGATTCACAAAAGGATCATTGGACTCTACAATTTTATAAAGTATATGTACTTATATTTATACCTGTTCTCAGAAATTATAAAAACCTACACTGTGTAAATAATTAAAAGTAACTTAATTAACTTTAATGTCTCAAAATGTCCTTTTACGTCATTTCATTATTATTCATGTCACAAATGAAAATTAACTTCATTTTCAGTACATTTCTTTTTCTTTATAACACTTAAGTAATTTATTAAGGTGATTTTTTAGAGGAAAAGGACAAATTATCATAGTATTTATCATTCTGTTGTTATAAGGTTCCTTTTTTTAATTTTATATTTTTTTTATTTATGATATATTGGGCTTACAACCAAGTAATTGCGGATTTTTATTAGAAAATGAAAGGTAATTTTTTCATCGAACTAAATAATTTTGTTGTGTGTGTGCACACACACATTAATGAATGAGAAATATTGTATAAGTATCTCTTGATCGGCGACTATACTTACGTGGTGGGCAGCTTTACTTTTTATTTTAGTAAAGGAAAAACTTTCAGGATAAACTAATAAAGTCCGTTCAAACATTCATGGTATATTAATAATTTTTTGTAATATTTATTTGTTTTAATTTTCTTACAAATATATATTTTTTTCATTTTTGCTTGACGCTTTATTTCACACATAGCAGGATTAGCAACAATAACTTAGGAACCTAGTCTTTAGACACACCGTACCCATTAAGACACCTTTTCTTCTGTCTTCCACTTTCTGACAAATTCTGGAGACAGCGTATTGAATTGAGAAACTCTACACTGCACTTTTCGCTATTTTTTCCGTAATAATACTTTAAAAATAATATTAGTAGTTAGACATATTGTCCAAATAAATTTGTATACTTAAAACATTAATATACATAGGTATAATATAAAAACTATAAAGATATAGCTTATCGACTTAGAATGAAAATATGATATTGCTTAAATTTAATCATACAGCTTCTGTAGCGTCAGTCAAGTGCACTTGACACTTGCTTGCGATAGGATAGGTATTCCTTTTCAATAAAGTAAGATCACAGCATCCCGTGGGACGAGAGAGTATTGAAGAAGAGCTGATATATAGACATTACGAGCTTGCATCTATTTACTTTCTGAAATTTATATTTGATGACGGTCGTAGCTCAGAGACGCAAGTGTGCGACTGTGAATGCGACAGATTATGGGATCGATCGAGAAAATGATATCTATACTTATAATACAAGAGTTAAAATATTTTGTCTGTACATTTTGTATTTTTGACTGAAATGGATTGAGGGACACTTAAAATATGAAACTTTTATAAGCAAACAAATTTTAAGTTCATACTTTGTCTGGGCTGTACCTGGTATGGCCAATGATTTCCTCCAAACAGTTATGTCTATAACACTTCGTTTTGCGTAGAGAAAAGTATTTAAAAAATAGGTAGCCAATAAATTTTCATACATTTTCGTTTGATAATTTCCAATATTTACTTTAAACTAAGAAAAATTCATTGAGAAAATACTAAAAAATTTGCACTTGCTCCTTTTATGAATAAATTTTAGCTGATTTATGAATTACCTTTGAAAACAACTGATAATTTTTCTTGCATAAGCTGCCCACCACGTAACATGATCGATCGCCTTCCCTTGTCTAAACACCTGAACGTCACGTTGTAGAGTACATATATATATCAAAACCTTTCGACGTGACTCATAATAAAATTTATAATAATTAAATACATGTATTTAATATACTCGTATACATGTATCTATACAATTAATTTTTATACCTTTTTTTGTATACTTGTCAATGCTTGTCAATCTGTGCCTTTATAATTGTCAAAGGTTTCTTATGAAGTGTTTTCGAGTTTGCAAGTAAGTCTGGTTCGAGTCGTAGCAGTGGACGCACGAATAGAGTATTATATTTAATTATATTTTATTATTTCAGAGTACTTTATACAAATGTGGTTAAGACCTATTTGTCATTGTACTAGGCTGGAGCAGTGAAAGGCGAGTGTTTTTATAACGCAAAGGTACCTGAAACCTACAATTGTGGTGACAAGTCCACGGCACTCATACGGTACACATCATTTAAGTGGCCTATGGAATGATCTTTTTTACAAAATATTTAGTAGATGAGTTACCTAATACAATGTGTCATAATATTTCTGATATTATTCTTCACCAATATATTTATGGTTTTCACTAGTTTCACGCTGTATCCCGCACGCAGCAGGGTAGACAGAGGGAACCTAGTGTTAAAACACTCCGTTCCCCATTTCACTAGAACAATACAAAAGTATACGATATATGCAATATGTCTACATGGCCAAAGTGGTGACAGCTCGGCTAAAATTGCGGGCTTGGTTATAATTCCAATAGAAAGCATTTTAATTTCAAATTCATTTCCGTAACTTATATTAGACTAATATTTTTTCCTGATATTTTACCCTGATATATGTATAAAAAGCGTAGAGAAAATCTATATACATATGTGAAATTACACTCACCGTTTAGATATTTAATAGCTTATATGCCAAGTTTTCGCCTCCAAAAAGTTAATAAATGTTTTATGATTCTCGGTATACGTACGTATATACAATAAAATTCCACAGTGTATTCTAAATTTACCATTACCAATAGTTAAAGTAACTGTAGAAAAAATTCTAACAAATAAAGCTTATTACACTGTTCAAGAATATTTAGAGGATAAATATGCATGGAATTAATGTCTGTTGGATGTCATGCAGGATAGCTGCCAGCGAATGTCATAATTAATTATACCATTGACTTTGAAAAGAGCAACTGTTGAGTTTCTTGCCGGCTCTTCTCAGCAGAACTGCCTTCCGAACCGGTGGTAGCTTTTTGTTTGTATGTTCACTCGACGATTTAAAAGTGCTTACACAGTCTATTGGAATAAAAAATATTTTGAATTTGAATTTATATTTACCTTAGTTAAAAGTTTCACTGTAACGGGATAATCAGTTCTTGCTTCTCATATATTATATGCTTTTTTTCAGCTTCACGCTGTATCCTGCATACAGCAGGGTAGACATAGGGAACCTAGTGTTAACACACTCCGTTCCCACTTTACGTCGAATTTACCGAGGCATTGCATGTTCAGTGGAATAACTTAACGCCTTGATACCTGAGCGAAGACATTAAAATATTAATAAATAATTCTTTCCCAATGGAAATCGAACCCACAAATGTCGCGTTACCGGCACACACTTGTGCAACTGCGGCACGACGGCCTCATATTACTACCTACCTACATATTGGATATGTATTTATACAAGTTATGTTACATAAGCCTTGCCCTATTACCCGCGTACAGCGTACGGGGAGTTAATTGCACATGTCGATCGAACATTAATCCTCTTTTGCGTGTTTCTCATATACGACAGATCACGTAGCTTATATCGTCAAAATGACAAATATGCTATATAACATAAATAGACGTAACTATTTTGAACCATTGTGAATTCTAATAGATATTATAAGCATGGGCGTAGGAAGGGGGAGGGCCAGGTAGTCCGTGCCCACCCCATAATAATCAGGTGGCCACTTCAGAAATTTTACTTATAATAAATTTGCCTCGAAAATTAGAAAAACAACATTTACATCAACATATCTTCAAAGCTAAAGTCCAGACCCCCAGATTTATAAAAATATTATTTGTTAAAACAAATAAAAAATCCCATACATTCTGTATAGTCCAAATACCACATCATGTTTTTATTTCTTATAACTGTTCAACTCTTTTGTATTACAAAGCTATTGCGGTTATGATAACAATACGAGAACAGGAAGTAAGGAAGGAAGGAAGGAAGCATTTACAATTTTTTTTTGACAAAGAAAACAAATTTTATTTTTATTTCCACGTCGTCGTAACGCAGTTGCGGAGTGTACGCGATGGTAGTGGGTTTAATTACTTACTAACTACTACAGAAATGAACTACAAAAATGAATACTACTAACTATTACAAAAATAAACGATACGATAGAAATAATATAGTGGTGGTGCTTCTTTATGAAAATTGTTTAAACCAGTCTCTAAAAATAAAATCTATATAACAGAAAAAGACTACCTTTTTCCTTACTTACCTGTAACCGTCTATACTCGTACATGAGGTGGTAGCAAAAGGTCATGAATAACATATGTTATGATCAGACCTCCTCGTGTCACGGTTCTGATTTGACCTCCCGTAAAGGGCGTAGGGCCCATTGACATTTCCTAAAATTTCCTTCTGAACTTTCAAAGAGCCCTTGGAAAGTTTTAACTTAACAATGTCGAATATTATTGGAATAATTTTGAATAAAAGTGATGTGAATTATGTAAAAACTTCGTACATTTAGATGAGTGGTCATAATAAATTAAGAATTTTATTTTATTTATTATATTTTATTATTTAGATTACAAGAACCCAGTCGTGGCGCAGGGACATAAGTGTTTGTCTGTAAAAGTGAAAGGTTGTTGATTCTATTCTCACTCGAGGAAACGAAATTTTTTTTCGTTCTTTCAACATTTTCAATACTCTTAAAACATTTTCATTGCTTTAGGAAAAGCGCGGCGTTGAGTTCCGCCACTCAACATGTAAATCCTCCAAAGTTTTACGTAATATGGGAAAAGGTAGTGGCGTGTGAAAAAAATTTTACTTAACAGAAATTACATTAAACATTTACATTAAACAATTCTAGATTTAAAACCACAAATATTATAAGTGAAATAAAAAAAGCAGGAGATACATTACAGATGACCTACATAAATATTCATTTTTAATTTGTAATAAAACAATAACATACAAAAGAATTATTGAAATAAATAAGGATTTTTGATTTTTTTACAACTGCTGCGTAAATCGTTATTTTAATTTTCATAACTTTTCATATTGCAACATTTTCGCTAGCAAATATCTCAAATACTACTAAAGAAAATTACTTTCTAAATATTGTAGTATATAGTTTTTAAAATTTTCCACATCTCCTTCAACATCCGGTAAGCAAAAGAAAAAAAGAAAATGATTTAAACACAATCATATTCAAGTATGGATCAAACTCACAACCATTCTATAAATACTTTCCAACTGCGCAATGATGGCGACAAAAAGGCAAAAGATTCAATCAATGATAGAACAAACCCGGAAAACGTTCTTACGAAATACAGGCGACGTCAGTCAGTTATTCAATCGATATTGATCAACAGTTTACCTTGAGTTGAGCTGAAAGAAATAACTTAAGATAAATAATATGGAAATTGTTGGAAAGATACGAGTATATTCCCCGAAAATGTCAGGTTTAAATTGTCACGTGTCAGTTCCTTTTTATATTCCAAGAGACGAACATTGCTTTGCTCATATATATAGATGAATAAACGATTTTAAGCGTATGAGCATTTACATAAGAAAATGTAGTGTATTTGTTTATATTTGTTATCATTTTAAAACATTGTTAAAATTGATATCAGAAGTGAGATTCCTCATCATTGCATTTCTCCTCCCGCTCCCGCATTCGGCGCTGCCTTGCCGCTATATGTATCACGAATTCAGTCTTGAAGCGATAAATGTATCTATTTTCAATTAGGAATCAATCCCGCGGGAACTCCAAGATAAAAAGTAGCCTATATGTTATTCTGGGTCTTCAGCTATCTACATACCAAAATGAAATAGATCCATTCTCACAAACTTTCGCATTTATAATATTAGTAGGGGATATATACGGAGACGCTTAGAGTAAATGAGGATCGTTATTTTTCTTATATATATAAATAATAAGTTAATTTTTTGAATTGGTAAACATGGTACTATTAATATTGTATTTATACATAAATGAAAACGAACATGATTTATGTATAATATACATAAATGAAAACGAAATTGTTACGATCAGATACGTTGTGGTAAGCTCACCAATGAGTCAGCCAGCACTGTATAGATTAAATTTGCTGGCTAATTAGACATATTTTTTAAATATTAATCACACTCATCGACAAGTTGGCATGAAATGGCTTCCTTTAACCGCTAAATATTTTCAACTTAGTTTAAAATTTGAATTGCTTTAATTTCTAATATTTTGTAAAAGAATGTTATTATTAGAATTTTTCTGTTTCCAATGAAAATAGAAATATTATCTATACATAGATAGAGGCCGTCGTGGCGTAGCAGCACAAGGGTGTAACTGTAACGCGACGGTTGTTGCGTTGACCTCCAAAACCCCTTTGTGGGGAAAAACCAGGGGAAGAGGAATAGGACAAATAGAAAAGGGGCATGATTGGCAGGGAGTGTAGGAAAAAGGAGGGGATTAAAAGAATTGGACACCACTTTTATGGACTGGATGGAGGTTATAACAAGTGGTGGCTCGAGGATCCGGGGTCGCGTACCTGTATGCCCAAGAACAAATATTGGACAGATATTAGTCAAGGCACCCTCTGGATGGAAATAATTCCAGGATGAAGTAGATTTCCATTTCTCTCTCTAGTGTCAAGGCAAAGCGCGGCGTGGAGTTGCGACACGCAATGCCTCCAGAATTCGGCAGAAAGTGGGGAACAGAGTGTCATAACACTAGGTTCCCTCTGCCTACCCTGGTGTGTGCGGGCTACAGCGTGAAACTGATTTGATCTATACATACACTAAAACTAATGCAAGTTTGGAAAATAGGTCATTCTATATATATATATATATATATATATATATATATATATATGAACACTTTAGTATGAAAATGTGGCTTTCTTTTTCGTTGGATTATACCGAAGCCTCACGTGAAATAGCTAACATATGTTATTCGAACTCACCGGAAATGTTACCACGAAGAATGAGATGGGAGAAATTATTACCTTCCTTTCGCGAGTAAGGTTTGTATTTCGCAGATTCTCCTTTCCTTTGGAATATATATGTAGATAAACATATCTGCTGTACATTTCGTTATAGTCGTAAACGTTATTTTATTGACAGAAACGCGGCTTCGCCTACTTTAAAGTTATTAAATCTTAGTATAATTTATAGCCTATATAACATATAAGGTGTTATTGAGATATCGTATAAACATTACTGTAAGCCGTTTGGTATTTTTTACGTAAAAGTGAAACAAACATTCATTATCAAGGCAGTCTAGGCCAATTAAATTTTAGATTTACTACAGAATAGATTAGATGAAATTTTATATTTTAACACATAAAAATGGATATAGATAAAAATTAGTTATTTATGTAAATATGTAGATTTGTCTTAATTACTCTTCTGTTGGATACTAAATATAGGTATATTTAGTATCCAAGCTAAAAGATTTTTATGTGAAAAAACTATAAAATCTATATATCTCTATTTCTATTTCGCCATATCACTATAAGATTGAAAAATATTATAAAAGCTTTATCTGAATTGAATTCAGTTCTTTTTTCATTGTCAGTTTCCCTTCCCGTAACCTTGTGAAACCTACAATTTCTCTCTCGGAAATAGCCTGTTCCATTTGCATTTAATTAGGTTTCGAGAGATAACAAAACGATTTAATTAATGTATGGGTACCTATTAGAACGGGTCGGTATTTCCTTTGGGCGACGAATATGCATTATATTCAATAAATAATCTACTCATTCAAAATATGTTCTTTTTTAATACAATTATAACAAAAAAAGAACATGCATTGTATTTAAAAATGCCTCAAGACGTTACCTTAGGTTTACCTCTTCCATACTTAATACTTTTCCTGCTGGCAGCCTCATATAACACTTCATTATCGTCCTTGACACAAATAGTTGCGGTCGATTTTGTTAGTAATTGTACATGCGAAGGTCAACTGTAGAGACACTATAAATATATTTTACTGGTAGCTGCTACAATACATATGAATTGTTTACTTGCTAATCGTAAGAGTTATTATCAATGTCCTGCTTAGAGCTTGCACACCGGGATCCCGAGATTTTTGAATACCGGTTTGCGACCCCATCTTACGATATCGGAACAAAAAATAAGCCTTAAAATACCGGTTTTGGTTCTTACAATATCCAGGAGTTTCGATTTTTACTAAAATGAAAGTAAAACACTAAATAAAACACGCCTGCAATTTCATTCAAGCTTTTTTAAGATATACAATAGGCATGAGACCGCGAGCAACGAATTTCCAAGAAATTCCAATATTATACATTGCTTATACTTGAAAAATTTGAAATTATGCAACATGATACATTTGTTTGTAACTTTAACATCTTTTTAAAAGATCTCTCGATCTTTCGAATCTTAGACAAGGTAAACGAGCTTTCGGATCACCTGACGGTAAGTGATCACTGCCTCCCATGACCTATGCTACACCAGATAAGCTACAGGTGCGTTGACGGCCTTTAATGTAGATAGACGCGTTTTTTGGAGGTAACCATGTCGTATCAACCTGGATACATTGCCACGGTAGGCTAATCCTGTGGATTGGAATACCGCGCCGTGTTGCGTGGCGCATGGAAAGTAGTTCCTACGAAACCGCACAATAGTGGAGTGCCACGTATCCAGGTGGTGTGGATGGTATTTTAACTTGTGACGTAGTATCCGGTTAGAAAATTCGGCGACAGCGAAACAGTTCTTCAGAACACTTCAATTTCACCTCACAACATGATTCATACTTTAGATACGGTAGACTTCACCGTCTCTCTCTCTTTTTTTCTTAAATAGTATGGTACCCTAAAAACAGCTCTTTGGCATATTCTAATGCGCAAATGAATAATTCCCACTTTCAAATAAGAAAACAGTGACGCCTGGGAGGGACATGTAATTAAACTTTGGTCCGTGTGATCTTGTCGTAGGTTGGCTTTATCTGATACGCTAACAACGAACTCCGGTGAATGGAATTTTAAACAGTTGGAACTTTTATTTATGATTAAGATATAAAATATAGTAAAATTTAAAGGTAATAAGGACTATTTTTATTTCTTGGCTGGTAATATGGCATACATTGGAACTCCCAGCGTTGAGTTCCGCCATTTAACTCGCTGCCAGAACTGACCGAAACTTAGGTAATGGAATTATAAGACACTGGGAATGGAATGTATTACACTAGGTTCCCAGGTTCCCTCAGCCTAGCCTGCTCTGTGTAGGATACAACGTGAAGCCTTTTTTAGATATAAGACAAAATAAATAAGCAGATACGATTTACATTTGGCCGTCGGTCAATATTTCACCCAATAATATTTGCAGTTACAGCCATAACTTGGAAATTGAATCTGGTTAAATTTAAAAATAATATATTTAAATTACATTTAGTAATGAAAATATCTTGTTCTAATTTAAATTTCATTTATACAGACAGACAATTCCAACTCCGTTTCCCATCGCTGGAAGCCATTTATTTAATTACTCAAAGTGGTTCCCTCGATCTAAGGATGTTTTTGTGCTTTTTGCCCAAATCGCTATTCGGGGTTAGCAGAATTGATGATAATTGAATTTCTTTATCACTTTGTTGTCGTTATACTTGTTCTTTATATTATGATTTATGTGGAAAACTAAAAATAAGAAAATAAGAAAAAAAATTCCGTTAAAAATATTTTTTGTTTTCGCTATATATATTTAGTGTCAGGTGGTCAAGTATTATTTTGACAAGGGTCTCTTTTCTCCCGCCTCCCCTGATGGAATGCGGTTAGCTGTGATATAGCACCGTTTTTTGAACATGAAGCATCTTCAACATAATAACTCTTGGTTAAATGAATATTTCTTGTAATTATAGCAACCTATTACATTACTTTAAATTAGATTTTTTACACTTAAATGTATATTTCTGAACGAACATTTTATTTTATTTATGCTTTTGAAATTTTAACATCTCTGTCATTTTACTAACTCTACATATTTTTTCATCTTTTTTATATATTTTTAATTACTCAAACACTATTATTATATTAATCAAATATTTATAAAAGAATGTAATAATGAAATATACTTGTATATACAATTTATTAAAATATTACGTACAAGTTTTATATCTTTTTATTAATACTTAAATTAACTTTTATTAACAGTTATAATAACAGATAGATAAGTTATTTC
>DWGR01003298.1:0-12370 GCA_018247715.1 Heliconius burneyi | reverse complement strand
TTAAGATGAGCTCCCATAAAAATATTTTCTTAATAATTACTTCTTAACTATAACTGAAATACGAAGTAAAGCAGTATCCGTTTATACCAGGTATGTAAATGTCACCGTAAGATTGTGAAAACGGTTACTTTATAACCTTACACGTCAATTTATAAGCGGTCCGATATTTATGTTAGAGGCCGCATAGAAAACTATGTTGAAAGAGCGGGGAAATGCAAAACAAATAATTCCCCTCGAGGGCCATCTAACCTACATTTAGAATCTACGACTACTGTGTGATTCTTATGTTGTTCCACTGTGCTACGGTGATATAAATAAACATACGGTATTAAAGTGTATTTAAAAAAAAATCTTACCACTATTCCTCTCCATGAAACTTTTATATGAGTCTACGATCGACATGTTGTAGCTTGATACTGCACCTAAAACAAAAAACAAAATAAGAATATAAAGAATATATAGAATATTTATTTTTAAATTCAGACATTATTTTAGATTTAGGACATAGGAAGGTAGAACCCTATTCATGCCTAACTATTTTGTGTGGGATACAGCGCAAAATTATGTAAAAATAAAAACGGTAAAGCGCGAATCGATTTCTTCCACCGAGGGTTCCGTACCGATTGTGTTGTAATTTTTACTCAACTGGTACGTGATTGAACTATTTAACTTTACGGATATACATATGCATTCATTTAATATACAATAAGAAATTAACTATAAATATACTTTTTAATCATATATTTTCGGATATTTCTTTTGTTTTTATTGTAAATTCACTTCTTGCTAAATTTCATGATTGTAGGTTCACAGGAAGTACTCAGTAGTACGTACACTTTTATGTACGCAGCGAATCTTATACAAAATGCTACAAATACGATGCATAAACGCAAATAAAATTTTTTGACGTCCTGAATATTTAATATTCCTCCTCGCAATCTTGAGACAAATGGTCTAAACAGACTTACAGACAGGGGGAACAAAGTTAACCTATAAGGCTTTACTTCTTATTTTTTGCGTTGATGATATGTGTGTGTATAGTAAAAAAATATTTAAGACCGGAATATTATCAAAATATTCGTGATAAATTGTAATTTATCACGAATGTTCCGATCTAAATTTTTGTTTATTTAAAAGACATTGAGTGTTGTATTGTAAGAAATATTTACAAAGAAATAAAATAATACCACAAATATGTATAAATAGGATATAAGTGTACGGCTGTAAAAACGGCAGGTAGTGGGTTTGATTCTCACTCGATGTAATGATATAATATTATCATTTTCTCGCTCTTGTAACGAGGTTCGCCACTTATCACACAATCTCTCAAGAATTCCGCGGAAAGTGGTGAACGGAAGTGTCTTAAGGGTACGGAGTGTCTTAACACTAGGTTTTTAGGTTTCAGTTTGCCTACATACCTTTCAATGTACGGGATAAAACGCGAAACAATATATTTCCACTCCCTAAGGAATTTCAAAATCATCTCTTAATACATCTATACAATCCCGAGTAACAAATATTTTTTTTCATATTACCACGTGTAGACTTGGCAATGCGTACTGTATTATTAATAATACAGTACGCAGAGCTTACTTAAGTAACGGAAGAGTTTTATATACATATGTATATATAGTTAAGTTCGCACTGATAATTATTAACGGAAATTTAAGAAAATTAAGCTTTAGGATAACACTTTTAATTTAAATTTAACTAAATAAATTATTTACTTACTTAACAAGACAACTTTGAAGGAACCAGGCCACCGAGTCAAGGACGCTGAGTGGCCGCGAAAGTAAGTTCAAGGTGCAACCGGCACAAAAACCAATCCGATACTGACATATTCCAAACTATATTAACATTTAAGTAATTTTTTTTATTGCCAAACAGTAACTGTCCTTCAGATGAGCAAACTTTCTATTTTACGCAATATTCGGCTTATAATGTACCTACGTATGATAATAATTCTTAATTGATACACATTTATTTAATGATTGGTATAAGTTTCAGTCATGTCGTGAGAACTGTTAATGTAATTCAATTAGTAAACTAACCTATTAGAAGTAATTTTTAAAGTTATGCATTAACCTAATAGCTGATTTTAATTATTATGTAAATTTATTAATATATAATTTTGTTAATAGTAATAATAATAATTGAAAATTTGAATTTGATATGGACGTACCTCCAACCGCTCGACTCTGGTCAATTATCATACATAACAGGAAGAACAGAAGGAACCTGTGCACCTAGGGTTGAGTCACTCCGCTTTTATTAAGACACTTCCGTTCCCTATTTGCTCGTTACCAACGCGATGAAATGAAAATTAAAAAATATTTAACTCCAATTCTCAATTGAACCCACAGCCGTCATGTTTACAGAGAGAACCCCATCCCCGTCCGTCAAACTTCACTAACCAAATTAAATTAAATTTTAGTAGTGTTCATTTTAAAAAGAAACTTTAATACTTTGATGCCCACGCCCAATTTATGAGTATTGTTACCAAAGCGTTAAAATAATTTTAAAAAATCACCCCATCAGAGAGAATTTACTAGTTACTAAATCCTAAGAAAAAAATATCTATATAATCTTTTACCTGAGAATGGATGGAACAGTGTCAGACTATGCAATGGTTATGGGTTATTCATAAGCTTATAATCAACGCTGGTCGATTGTGTCATGATTTGCTAAGAACTATATGAGATTTCGTATATTTAAATGAAGCCGTCGTGGGGCAGCCTCAGCTGTTCTAGCAATTACTTATTATTGTCTATTGTTTCAGTTTCAACAGTATAGTTTTTTAATGCTATAAATTAAAAAAAAAATTGCACTTTTGTCATTATTAGTTCTTTACAACAAAACGACATAAAAAATAATCTCATGCAATTTTAATTACCAAAACGTGGGTATCCCATTGTGATTCAAAAATAAAAGATCCACTATTATCTATACATGTAAATAAAAAAATAAAATAAAAGTGCCTGTGATTTTAAAATAACCGTAGTTGTAAGTGGATATAATTTTGTACACGATCCTAAAATTTTAACAAGCAATTTTAAATATTTTGCTTGTCTGACTATCTTCCAGTTTATTCACAGATTACTCTGGAACAGATGAAATGTTTTTATGGGACTTTCACTGAAAGAAATAGGCGGTTGTGGAGCACCAGATAGTATAAGGTGTAGTGCACCTACTTCAAATTGAACTTCAATTATAAAATGATGTAATGATACGAAACATTCTGTAAGTAAGTCAGTAACAACACGATCATATCAAATTACAATATTTAAATTCTCACGGCAATAGGTAGGTGCTATTAAAAAAAACTTGTTTTAAAAATCACTTGTTCTATGGAAATAAAGTACCAACTTCCATTACACTTTGTTTTAACGAACCTATGGCAAAATGTATTAACAATGCTGGAAATGCCTATTGTTATTTGTAGCGAAAAATACGTATAAATCATGTAATACACAGTCATGACACAATATAGACAGTTCCGTTTAGAATAAAGTTTAAGTAACTTTGTTAATCGTAGTAAATGGTTAGAGTTGCTTGTTTCAATTGTTTGAGTACTTTTTTTTTACTTTTCATGAAGCAGTTTAGGTAGAGATAACCTAGTATCAAAAATCTCTTCTTGCTTTAGACCTTACCATATATGTATATCACGAGGCGGAACTTAACTTCGCATTTAGTTCATATTAAATCATTAGTTACAAAACTATTATTTTTACAATTTCACTTATATAATGTAAAGTGATTTAAAAAATCGCCATCGAATTGTTGTTGTGGCGCAAGGACACAAAGTGTGACTGTAAAACCGACTGGTTGTGGGTTCGATTCCCACTCGAGAAGATAAAATATTTATTTAAATTTATATTTTCATTTCTTCGCTCTGGCATCGAGGCAAAAACGCGGTGTTGAGTTCTGTCACTCTACACGCAATGCCTCCAAAATACGGCAAAAAGTAGGGAACGGAGTGTCTTAACACTAGGTTCCCTCTGCCTACCCTGCTGTGTACGGGATACAGCGTGAAGCTGATTTAATTTTTTTATATTTCAATATCTCAAAGTATTTCATCATGGCCGTCGTGGTACAGCGGTACAGCGCGACTAATAGTTTAAAACGGTTGTGGATGCGATTTTTGCTCAGGAAATTAAACATTCCTCTCTCTGGTTACAAAAAAGCGACGTTGAGACTAGGTTCCCTCTGTCTACTACTCCAAATGCAGGATACAGAGAAAAGATACACTTTAATCTTAAGGAAAATTGCGAAATTTATACGCTACCATTAAGTAAATTCTATAAATAAGTATTATTTTAAAGGCAAAATTTCGTCAACATTCCAATGGTCAAAATCATATTGAACACATGGTCTTATTCTCAAGTAGGTACAAAATGGTCATGACCTATTCTCCACAATTTATAAACATAATACATGACTAAATTTGCTTATACTTTATTTCTACAGAAACAGCACTTCACGACGTAAGTTTTAAAAATTATGGTTATTGCATGTGGTGGTGATGGTTGGGTGTTCGATTTGGGACTTCAATAAGTATTTAATTTAGCTTTGTAGCTGTGTGTGTGTATGTGCTTTTGTAGCTTCCCTGCTCGCTTCGTTTACTAACTTCACTCCGTAATATTTTTTTTATAATTGAATGTTATCACATTCAATTATAAAAAAAATATTACGAAGTGAAAGTGAGGTGGCCTATCACTAAAAGTGACCGAACACTCGCTGATTAGGTATATAAGTGTCTTAATGGGAATTTCTTAGCACTAGGTTCCCATGTTATCTCTTCCTACCCCGCTATGTGTGGAATACAGCGTGAGAAAAAAAACATTTTAAAAACAAAAATATTTTAGCTCATTGTAACAACTAGTAGTAGATTTGACCTCGCTACCACAATTACATTATACATATCATCCGCTACTATGTAACGAACGTGTCAATGATATTTATATAATTGTTTTCGCCTAATATTGATTCTTTGGCCTCAATATATTCATACTTATAAGGTGTAGCTGGCCTTAACTGCACCTATAGCTCAGATGTTAAGCAATTTTTTTATATAGGTACTTAATGGGTTCGATTTCCAATACTAGGTTATTATCATAAATTTTTTATGACTTCTTAATGGTATAAAATTTCAAAATTATCAATATGCCATTAAATATTTATAAACGTATTCAATAAAATATTTTTTTTGTAAGCTTTACGCTTTATTTATTATTATGCTTAAGATTTATATATTATGATTTTATGTTTTAGTAACTTAAATATATAGTACAGCAAAGTACACTGAAATACATTTTTTATTCCGCATATGGTAGGGTTTACAATGCCGCACCAAGCCAATCATAATTAAACATAGCTATTAAAGTGAAATTAAAAGAAACATAGTAATTCTAAAGATTACTCAAGAATCACGGTATTCTCAAGGTCGAATTGTGAAAGTGAATTGTATTAAGACCAAATCAATGTTATAGGCCTCTTGATTAAAAAGAAGTGAATCTGTTATAATATACATAATATACTTCAAAATATACTTATGTTTCTGTTTTTTTAGCTTCACGCTGTATCCCGTACTTAGCAGGATAGGCAGAGGGAACCTGGAGTGTTGAGTGGTGGAATTCAACGTCGCGCTTTACCTTATTACCAGAGCGAGGAAATGAAAATATTAAATATTATTTAGAATCGAACCCACAACTTGTCGCGTTAATAGCGCATGCTTGTGACCCTGCGCCACGACATGTCTCGACAAAAAAAAATTTATTGCAAAACCTTTTTTCTTGCTTGAAAAGAGTGTGAATAACTTACAACTTTTTCATACATTATCGATTAAACCTTACGATAGAACTATTAACTTAATACGCTCATTATAATAATTATGTAAATATTAAATAATTTATGTTGATTATTATAATTGGTTTAAATATTATTTAATTTGTAAATGACGCGAGAATCTTAACTAGGTACTTTTTTTGAAAGACAGGAAGAGATTTCGATAGACCTTCGAGAACATGGTAACGATGATGCCGGACGTCACATAAAAAAAAAGATGAAAAGGGTTTGTATGAAGAGTTTCGTGACAGTAAAGAGTCACAAGTGCAATACTTGCATTAAATAAAACACAACTTTGGGATATATCCCAAGTTCTTATCCCTTAGCTTCACCCTGCATCCTACATATAGTGGGATAAGCAAAATAGATATATTCTGTAACTTGAAATATTTTATAAGCGAAGTGAACAGTGGTGGACGGAGTATCTTAGCGCTAGATGGAATATAAACAAATATAGTTTTATAACATAAGTTACTACTTCAGATTCACGCTGTATCCCGCACACAGCAGGGTAGACAGGGGGAACATAGTATTAACGCACTCCGTTCCCCACTTTCTGCCGAATTCTGGAAGAATTGCGTGTTGACTGGCAGAACTCAACGCCGCGCTTTTGCCTCGATGCCAGAGCGAAGAAACAGAAATATTAATTTATGTAAATATTTTGTATCCTCGAGTAGCAGTAGCTGAGTAGTTGGCAGAACTCAACGTCGAGTATAGTAATACAATGTATAATAACCGAATATGCTTAACTTGCCATCATTCATTCGATTGTTTTGGGCACAACAAATATTGCAGCCTTGAATCATGCTGATTGTATTGATACAACATTCATGATATTTTAAGAGTTTAGCAAGGACGGTATTGCAAAATAATGTGTGGGAGTATTCTAAGTGGGAGAATCTACGCACAGGTAAAATTATATTATTTAAATTTTTTAAAGACATGTTTTTTACCTAGTTGGTACAAGAAGTAGGCTGTTAGGAATGCCCAAATTTGTCTTTGTTCTTAGTAATATATATGTAAGGTGATTAAAGAAAAAGGGTAATATGCGCAAAACCAGTTAGTTAGTTTATTAAAACATATTTTTGTGAATTTACTCACCAGAACTAGAAATAAGTCAATATTTCGTTAAATACATTTGTTTGTCCAGGATCGATTTCTCATGAGAAATTAAAAATTTAAGACAATTAATCATTATTGTAATCGAAATGGCTACAAATTCTTTGATAACGTCATTTACTTGGCGATTACTTACTTGATACGTAATGTTTCTAAATGGACAGTGCCGAACACTACATTCTCAAGGAATTCGCGGTCGAAAAATTACTTACCCAATTGTTACTTAAATACATTAAATATTTCGTTACATTTCGCACTTATTAAAACTATTTTAAATTTACATATTTTTTTTATTTTAAAACATCAAAATAATTGAAGACCATTGTTATATTAACACGCTAGGCAAAAGTATAGTTACATCAACAACAAGTTTATGAAGTAATGTTGTAATTTTAATACAATCTGTATGTGTATATTACATATATATATATATATGTATATACAAATATGCATTACAAAATTAAGCCTTGCATTAAATACATTGTTAATAAGAACGTATGTAAATGATTACATATTATAAATAATTTAAATGTAAATCGTTTATTTTCTAGTTTTATTGTTCTCGATAACGTTTTATTTTCTAGTTTTATTGTTCATAATTTTTTTTTTAGATTTATGTAAAAACAGATGCCAGGTAACGAGTGTGAGTCTGACTAATGACCGGAAAAACCGGATGGCGAGTTCAAAACTATTTAAATTTTAAGATTAAGATTTAGATTAAGAGTACTAGCTTCGATCTTCTTTCTAACAGGATAGACAGAAGGAAGTTAGTATTAAGACACTCCGTTCCCCGCTTTCTGCTAAATGTATGTGTGTATATTGAGTGGCGGAACTCAACGCCTCGCTTTGTCTTGTTATCAGAATGAAGAAATTAATATATTAAATAATTAATTCCTTCGAGTGGAAATGGAAATATTTTTTTTTATTCCCCGAGTGGGAATCGAATGCACATCCGTCGCGTTTACAATCACACGCTTATGCCACTATTATCCACTTACGACGACGACCTCAATTGGCATATTATTAAACTATGTTTTGCATACGGCTCGGCTCCATAATCAAAAGGAAAGAACTTAAGAATTATCTCTGACGCATCACATTCTATGCACCAGCAGTAACGATGACCGTATCTACAGTGGGTTACATCGAATACTTTGAGGTTATGTTGATTTTGC
Source organism: Heliconius burneyi (assembly GCA_018247715.1). NCBI lineage: Eukaryota > Metazoa > Arthropoda > Insecta > Lepidoptera > Nymphalidae > Heliconius > Heliconius burneyi. The sequence goes on along the minus strand of DWGR01003298.1, from coordinate 4,232 downwards.
CCGGTTTCAAATTGGAACCTGTACTTCAAAACATTTTGAAGTACAGGTTCCAATTGAAACTGTACTACAAGTAATTTAAATTTGAAACCGTACTTCCTGAGATTAACGCGTGGTAGTGACGCGCGGCAGTAATGAGGAGCACCAACGAGCAAACAGCAGCGAGATAACGAGATTCAACGTTTCATAATTAAGGCAAAGTTTCAGGCAGCGACTAGTAGTAAGATCATAAAAAATATAACTACATATACATATGTATCTACGGTCCCTCTAGTACATATTTCATTCATATAGCGTCATACCGACATTCAATCGATAAAGAAACATTTTAATGAATTTTAATAAATCGTATTATCAGAATATAATTTTCTTTATCCTGTTATTATAAAAAAATGCCAATCTAAATGTATGTAGGACTAGGTATATGCATACGAGTTTCCAAATCTTTTTATCTTTTCTTAAATAAAATAAAGGATAAAAAGCTTAAGAAACGCGTTGTTGCTAATAATAATTAATGAATTATTAAAAATTAAAAATTAAAATATAAATTAATAATTATTAATTTAAACATTAAAGAGGATCTGCGAAAAGTACAATAACACATAGGTCATTAGCTTAATCCCGCACACAGCAGGGTAGGCAGAGGGAACCTAGTGTCAAAACACACCGTTCCCCACTTTCTGCCGACTTCTGTAGGCATTGCGTGTTGAGTAGCAGAAATCAACGCCGCGCTTTGTCTGGGGAACGAAGCGAAGAAATGAAAATATAAACATAGATAAATATTTCACTTCCTCGAGTAGGGATGGAATCTACAACCGCCGCGTTACAGTCACACCCTTGTGCCGCCTGCGCCATGATGGCATCACATAGGTTCTTTACATAGAACGGCAGATCGTTAATATTATATACGGGTGGTCCCCGTTTATTTCTTCTTTACATTAACGAATAGATCCTTGTGGAACGCCCATCCTTAGAGGAGATCCATATGATTTCACATTATCTACGGGTATATTAACTTTCTGGGTTCCTTGGCTTAGTAAGATCAACAGAGTTTCATGCTCTACACTATCAAAGGGTTTGGATAAATCACAAAACACTCTAAAACATTTTGAGACTTCTCCCAAAGAAAATTGTGAGCTGATCAAATATTATTTTTTCAAATATTTTACTTAAAGTTAAATATAAACATCCCACAGAGTGGAATTCAAACAATGCACTGTATCAAGTAATAAGTAACTAAGTGTATTTGCTTCATAAATACATCTAATTGACACCATGGTTACGCAAATGGTAATTATCTAAATGCTTGTAATAGTTATATGTAGTAGTTCACATCTCCTCACCCTGCTTAGCTAAAATGCGCTGTTGAGTTACGCTATTCAACACGCAATATCTCAAATAAATCATTAAAAATTGAAGGACTGACTTTCTTAAGCCTAAGTTTATTTTTTTTTTAAGCTTTACGCTATATCCCGCACATAGCTGAGTTGCAAGGCGTCTTGAGTGGCAGAATCCAACGCCGCGCTATGTCTCGTTACGAAAGCAAGGATATGAAAATATAAATGTTTAATTCCGAAGTTTGGTACATAACATATATATTGCACTTTGACTACTATAGGCGAGAAAAACATATACATGAAGCTTAAAAATATTTCGGCAGCGGTACTTAACGCCGAGATTATATCTGATCAGATTGGCGAAGAGCAAGTAGCTAGGGATCGATACCTTGAAGTACTTGAATACCTCTCCTATATTAGAGTAAGTATAATCTTAAGTCAGCAGGTATAGGTATTGTTTAGACTAAGAAATAGCTGAGAGTTTTGCAGTTAACCTAACCCAATATTCATCAATCATTCTAAGTGTCCGGGGTAGTTTTGACAGTAGGTAGGGTACAGTGGTTTTTTCCTATTAAATCTTCAGCGACAGAAATATTGAGATGAAAATAATAAGTTTTAAGTTAATTAATTATTTTTTACCAGCTTCACGCTGTATCCGGCACGCAGTAGGGTAGTCAGAGGGAACCTAGTGTTAAGACACTCCGTTCGTCGCCTTCCACCAAATTAGAGGAGCGCTTTACCTCGACACCAGAGCGAAATAATGAAAATATAAATTTCAAATTGATTATTTTCTATGGTAAGTTTTAACTTAAATATGGTATAGATATATATATATATATATATATATATATATATATATATATATATATATATATATATATATATATATATATATATATATATATATATATATATATATATATATATATATATTAATTACACATTACATCCAACGGTGAATGCTGACAGCTTATTTGTTTTAATAGTTCGATGATAATTAATTATATTCAAGATGAAACCTCGTGATGCATTTAATTGGACATGTGCTATAATGACCATTTGCTATGTAAACAAAGCGTGTAGTAAAGTAGCGTAGAGAATAAACAAATGACGCCATTGTGGCACAGTGGTGAAGTGTCTGACTGCTTAAGAGATACAACGAGAGAGAGTGAGAGATACGATGAATTCGGTTCGATTCCAATTTGGAAAAAAGATTAGAAATAATTAGAGTAGAAATGTGATTACCGGGTCTTCATAATACATATACAAGGCAAGCGTCATTTTTTTACAAGGATCACATTGTCGATTGTGTTTTGGCCAGCGAAAGCACAATATGGTACCTGAACTTTGACGTTACAATTGAACATTCTGATTTTCGTACGTCGTGTTATTGATGCAAAAATAGGCTTTAGCTGCATATATGCAGCTAGGAATTTTTAGATACATGAAAGATGCTCCCAGATCTCATTCTGCTCCTCCCAATTGGTCTAACACCCTTCCGAGGTATGGAAAACATTTGTCTTTTTTTGAGCCAGTCCAGTACGTCACGATGGACATGAAATACGGCGTATGAAAGACGTAATTATTCAAAAGTATTATTATTTTATCTCTTTAACGCATTATATTGAAAAAATCAAGAAAGAGCGTAATATCCTTTGAGAATTATTTAATTTATTACTTAAAAAAGATTATATGCAAATTAACTTCAGAGTTTTTTCTTTATCTATTAAGATGAATATAATTATTATGAATAATGATGTTTAATGTTATTGGGTGATATCTTCCATGAATAATAATTAAGTTAAATCGCTAGTCTAAAAAAGGCTTCCCTGTTTCCTGCATATAGCAAATTATAAGAGAATCTAGTGTACATTTCGTTATTAATTTAGTTGGGCTTAAGGAGAATACGAATAAATCAGAATAATTTGACCTTAAGATATAACCTTAAATTCATTTACCTTAGATAAATTTCTCAATTTTCTACAGAAAATGGTAATTTGTTTGGCTCTCAATTCTTTTTTCATCGATGACAAGAAACACGCATATATGTTACTTAATATTGAACTTGGCTCACTTTTTACATTTAAGTTTTTGTAGTATATTTTCATTGCTCTTAATTACTGTTTGTTAAAGTTGTTTAAAGAATAAACATTATACAGACATTATATTTATAATAAAGAAGCAAAGGAAAGAAACTAAAAATATTTTTATATATAAAAAATCAATATACTCGTACATTATAATGTGCATAACTGAACACTGGATACCTTTTGTGAATTAGCAGTAAATTTGGTGCTGAGACATCTCTTTTAATTGTTTCGGGGTTAAAAGGAACGTAGTTCAATTCAACCCCCAGAAGACACAAGTTTGTGTGGTGACCACTAAAATAACCCCATATATCATGTCACCAGTTTTCAAGAACACTAAGTATGAAGTTAAGTCAAATAGGTAGGAAAAGGAAATCCATATACTTTATTGGAAATTAAAGACCTAGAGATAATTATATTTAGTTAAAAGCCTAGTTAGTAGAAAATATAAAGCCAAAATAAAAATGAAAACTCTTTATTTTATAATGCTGAAAAAAAGGTATGGACCACGCGTCTGTGTAAAATTTAAAAAAAACTTGTCTTGAACCACCCCGTCTCATCACTTTGACTCGCTCACGGCTTCGCCCGCTTGAACTACCTAATTATTCATTTACTAATGTACATTACTTTCGTTTTTCTAATAATAATAATAATGATAATATCAGAGCTATATTAACAGATAAAACAGTTCATAATAATAGACCAGATATAACTTTAATTGATAAAGAAAACAAAATAGTTCATATAATAGATATAGCAATACCGAATACCCATAATTTAGCCAAAACAATTACAGAAAAAATACAAAAAT
>DWGR01003297.1:0-12371 GCA_018247715.1 Heliconius burneyi | reverse complement strand
ATCTGGGCATCGCGGCTAAATTTACAAAATTATGCTAAACTGTACGAGATCAGAATGATCCTTTAAATGACCGTTTTGACAATTAATTCAAATCCTTTATATCAATTATGGTCGCACGAAGCCTTTAATATAAAACAACAACATAGTAATTTGCTATATTCTCTTATTAAAAATACATGTTTTTAGCGTTACGCTTTATAGCCTAGAAGGGTAGCGGAGTGCCCGAAGCTTCGGTCTCTACTTATCTCTTTCGCTTTCTCCACTGTCACGTATGCTATCCGGAAAGTCCTCATTCTTATTACTTGACCTTCCTTTAGTAGCATCGATACTGTATTTTCGAAGGTCAACCCCTGTCTCTCGCTCTTTCTTCATAAATCTTTTTTGTTATTCTTTAATCATTCATTATCTGGACGTACCCTATCCACCTGAGCTGAGCCCGGCTTACTTCTTCTAGTGTCATCCACCACTCTGTATGTTTTCATTGCGGATTCGGTCACCTAAACTGACTCAGCATTTCCTACGAAGAGATTGTATCTCCACAGCAATTTTTTTATCTTTCTTCTGCCTCTGCCTTCCACGCCTACTTTTTCGCTGCTGTACTGCTGTTTTACAGCACCGGCATTAGCTCTACATTTTCATCGTCATATAAGGAAAGCTAGACATTTTGTGTTTCCTTCTTTTAGTTAATGTATCTTTAAAGAAATAATTTTATGTAGTTAAGGTTTTGCCTAAAATATATATATAGTATCTATGGTTGGTGTAAATAAATGGAAGTAGAATTGGTTTACTCCAGTATCGTTTAAAGGTACGGTGACATAATACCTCAAATGATATTAAAACTAATATTATAACTCTATAATTACCTATATTCTTTTTCTTTGTTTCAGTTTGACACTGTATCCCGTTAAAAGAGCAAGCTAATTCTAAATATTTTATTTCCTCGAGTGGTATTCGAACCCACAACCTGTCGCACTTACAATCACATGCTTGTTTGTGCCTCTGCGCAATTAGCCTCAATCATTATATTCCCCATTTTTACTTTATTATAAAATGTGTATTTTTATATTGGATGCATACATTAGTTCCACTTCAATTTTCGATCCAGGGATTCAACGATCCATTGATTCGACGATCGAGTACGTCGATGTGCACGCCCTTGTAAAAAACGATAGCATTTTGTTATATGTGAATGCTATCACGAATTATTAGTGAAATATAAATGTTGACATACTCGTAATTATAATACACTTACTGGACGTATTTCGCATTAGATAATGCAGGGCTCCTAACCACATTTGAAAATTCTGAGCCACTGTAATCTGATTTTTCGAAATATACGTAAAAGAAAACGAAAAATAGACGTATTAAATCCTACAGGACATTGCTTTAGCATGTAAACCAGATATATATTATAGATCAGTAAAAAGAAACGAGGACTTTAAGTCGCTTGAAACATTTTCAATTAGGCGGTACGAGAACAATGACAATTCGGAACAAAAACGCATCTCTTACATGAAGTCTATTGTAATTTTATAAACAGTGGTTCTTCCACGTGTACGGAGCTACAGCTACATATGAAATATTTTCTTCTTGTAGTTTGTATGACATAATAGATAGTATTATTATTTAAAATGATATAAAGACTAGTTTAATTTTGCTAACAATTCAATTTTGCTAAAAATTCTTTGGCTGTAAAGAACTCTGAAGTAAAAATATATGTAGATTCATAATAAACACTGTTTTCGTTATTCCTAGACCCATTGCCGACAACAAGCCTAGGTTCGAATCCCGTTGGGGCCCTCACTGCCGATGACATGTTACAACAATATTCAACACATAAGGAAAAACAATGGCAACACACATGGGGAGACTCGACCGGATCATTACCACCTCTGGCATTTAAAACCGAAGTGAAGTAGTGGCTTTATGCCACTGCGTTTCGTATTAGGTAATGCCGGGCTCCGGCGCCCAACCACCACCAAAAGCTGACAACGCACCAGTAGCCCCTCTGGTGTTACGCGGGATCGTGGGCGGTGATGGTCACTTACCATCAGGTGAACCGTACGCTCGTTTGCCATGTCTTTATCCATGAAAAAAAAGAATAAACATGCTATGAAATTTGCTTAACCTATGGGATAAGCCAAATTTCGACAATTACCTGTTTACCAGAACTCATTTTTAATAGACTAGTAGAACAAATTTTCAAATAATCACAATTTAATTTTAAAGTAGTCCTTCGATAATTAAAAATGAATAATTCAATAAAATAACAAGCTAAGAGCGTTCTACGATCGAGAGGAGCAACGGAGATGCTACAAAAACTTATAAATAATTTTGTATGTCTTTGTAGGGAATTTGTCACGTTTCCATCTTATCGCATTCGCATCGGATTGTTTTTATGTACCTATACGGTCGTATTATACCATGCATGTTGTTTTCTTATATGACTTTGTCTCATAAAAGAAATCATAATTAAGTTTTTTTTCTTTACATATTTATGTGATAAGTCCACACATAGGAATAAAAATTATTTTTTAGGGAACATATTAAAAGTTTTTTTTATCATACCACCGTTAGTATAATTTATAAGTATGTAGTGTATAAAGTAAATTTTTTCATACATTCTGTTACGAGGGCTAGATATTATACGAGTCATATCATATCAGATATATGTCATAATCAACTAAACTGGTCACCTGGTCGCTGGACATCTGGATGAACAAATAAAATATTAAATGATCCATTTTCTCGAGTGGGTATCGAACCCAAAACCTATCGTTAACGCGCTTGTGCCCTTGCACCATGACTGGCTTCGTATCTTTCATTCAACAAGGAATATGCAGTTTCCCCGCTATTTTGTCCGAACGTTTCTAGTCATTAAGCAAAATTTATAACCGATCCAATTTTAGAAGACATTAAGAACCTCTCTTAATTTTTAAGTTTATTGCCTTTCAACGCGACTTTTTTCCATGACTGACATATCCTCTACTACCAGATATTTATATACTCAATGATTATTGTATGTACCTCTTTAAGCCGTGTTATGCTTCTCCTATATCAATTTCTACATTTCTAAAAGTTTAAGGACCGTTTGTTTGTGTGTGAGTTTTCCATGTTTTAAATTAAAAAAAATATAATTAAATTCTTCAAAAGATTTCGGAAAACTACAATTGATTCATTACTGTAAAATAAATAAGATTATAAATGAATATATCTGGATATCTAACTAATTAGAATTATAAATATAAGCACCAATGTTGAAATCACATCAACACTACGATGCACTTGAGGCAATTCGAAACCAAACTACCAAACTAAGGGAGGAAATTTGTAAGATGAGAATTGATAAACTATTATTGATGTCGACATACATACAATAACTGTCATTAGGCTGAGAGTGAGGTTTTCAAGACCGGTACTGAGCAAGTGCTTTGTCATTGTCTGTTATATGGATGTGTGTAAGTATGTTATCGAATTCACGGCTTGTAGCCTATTAGGCATTTACTTTTAAATCAACATACCTTTCAAATATAAAATACAGATAGATATGTGGCCATAGACTTATGGTGTTAACTAAAATTAGTCCATACAAGAAATCTATAATTCATTTAATATAATAGTATTGGAGGAAGATTACGTAAAAGAGGGCATGTATGAAGAGGTTGACAATAATGGACGAGGTGAAAGAGGTATGTACATTTGATATCCCCGCTAGGGACAAAGCGTGAAACTATGTTCATATAATAGTAATGCTAACACCAATAAGGAGCCAGCTTTATATACATAATATAAAGGTGGCTCCTTATTTAAAGTACAAAGACCAAAATAATATATAATATTATATATATATATATATATATAATTTTTACTCAATAAATATTGTCTGGTGATAGTAGACTAAAAGTTACTCTGGTGATAGCACTTATGTAAATATGGTAAAAAATCGATTTAAAGTAATGTAGTTAATTTTATGTAAATTATTCTAATTAGAATAACAACTTTTTACCGTCTGATGATTCGATTACATTTTTTAGCATGTTGCCATTGACCTGCGCCTATGAAACTTTTAGGAATTATTCTATACTAATACTAGGAGTTTTCAAATAACTAGTAGAAAAAAATCACTAGTAATTTAGTAGTAGTAGTAGGTACTAAGGTCCTCTACCCATAGACAACCATTGATCCGTCGATCGTATTATAACATGTATGTTTGTTAATACAATGCCAACCACATTAACATATTCTGTAAAAAAAGCCAAAATTTTACTCCACAAAGACTGTCAAAATATGAAAATTGTTCGAGTTTCTGTATGTGAACGACGCGTGATGTCGCTAAAAGCTAATAAACAAACAACTCTTAAAATATTAGGTACAATATGTACTTACTTTGGCGTCTCAAGCCTTAGGGGTGGGACACTATTAAAACTTTGTAAGGGCTTGGAAATGCTTATTTTGAAGTATACACCTCTTAGGGTTCGGGAACTTTTTTAATATCTAACCCTTCTTTTTCAGTAACAAACGATATCGAAATTACTTGTAGAAGAAAAAGACCAATCATATTTTTTTCCTAATTTCATGTCATGATGTCACTTGATGGTAAGTGATCACCGCCGCCCATGACCCCAAGTAACGCCAGAGGTGCTAATGGTGTGTTGCCAGCTTTTGAGGTGGTTGGGCGCCGGAGCCCGGCATTACCCAATGCGAAAAGCAGTGGCATAAAGCTACTACATCACGCCAATTTTTGAATGAAATGCAGGGGGTGGTAATGATCTGGTCAAGTCTGCCCATGCGGGTTGCCATTGCATATTAAATATTTAATTACCTCCAGTAGGAATCGAACCAACAGTCACACGCGCGTTCTACTGCACCACGGATGGCCCAATGGGATTCTAGGTAAACATAAAATAATATGTTGCAAGCTTTTAGTCAACCTTTGATTCTTACAGAAGGTCACATAAACAAAACGAAACTGGCTGCACTTAAAATACAACGTTGTACGCTAGAGCTAAGCTAAAGCTTTTTACATCTAATGAAGTGGTCGCACCTTACGAGAGAGTTACAGGATTTACTTTTAGATCATTTTGAACTTACTATTAAGCTAATATATTGAAGATAACAATCGTTTCAATTCGGTGTTTGGACGGATATTGTGAGTTGAAGCTGAAATCTAAGTAGCTTCTTAAATTAAAATAAAATCAACTATATTAAGACACTCCGTTCCCCATTTCTCCGCAAAATTCTGAAGGCGTGTTGAGTTGAGAGAGCTTTGACTCGACACCAGAGTTGAGTAATGAAAATATTAATAAACAGTAGTTCATTCCCTCAAGTGAGAGGGAAGAGAGGTAGGAGAGACCTCGGTTGACCTTCGAAAACACAGTAGTCAAGGATACTGAAGGAAGGTCTGGTAAAAAGCATAAAGAACCCCCGAAGGGCATGTATGAAGAGGTTGATGACAGTGGACGAGGCGAAAAAGTATGTAGAGACTGTAGCGTTTGGCGCTCCGTTCTCTCTGACTACCCCGTTAGGGATAAAGCGTGAAGCCATTCCCAGTAATTCATTCCCTCAAGTGGAGATCGAACCCACAGCAGACGCGTTATCCACACTCTTGTGCCCCTGCGCCATGATATACCTGCCAATTCGTTCTCATCAAACTAAATGACCTTTTGTTATCGATCAATATCTAAATACAATATACAGAAAGCCATTTAATTTCACCAATAAAAGTTTAGTTCAGCATCCGCTTGATTTACTTTAAAGTCGTTAGTCGTTCTATCTGTTAGCGTTATGCAACTCTTGACATTTGCCCTTTCGTTTTAGTAGTCTGCCATACAAATGGCGCCGCTGTATTTTATATATATATATAAGTATAGTACTAATAACTTTTCTAATATGTTTTTGTCTTGAGTACGAAATAAAATAATAAACATATAAAAACAACTTGCGTGGCCTGTAAATGTATGAAGAAACTTAACGAGGCCTTTGGGATGGATATGAAGCGAGTTTTTATATAGATTAAGTAATTAATTACTGTAGTAACCGATATACATATAATACCAATAATGGAATTGAGCAGATCAGTCATCAATTGACTTATCCCAAATGCTGCTTAAGTAAGAGAGTCCCCTACTTCTAATAGCATAAATTAGCACTTCTATTAAAAAGCAATTTGTACTCGTAAATAGTTTTTTAAAATATCTCAACGTTCATAATGTTTTTTACCTAATTATTATGTATTTAACTACCTTACTAACTATTTTAGTTGTTATATATCTTTTTTGCAATATTTTCTTACATTTTTACATTAACATGTACATTACACGCTAAGACACGCGCCTGCGTGTTCAGCCAAGTTAAGCTGGAGCAATGTGTATTTTACACGAACCATTTCAAGGTACTTTTGAACCTTTCGTAACTTGTAAATTTAACAAATTTGTTATTACTATCATCTTCCTGAGCTAGCATCCTCTCCCCCCTAGCTAGTAGCCAGATTATTTCTCGGTGAAAAGCGGGATTATTGAGTTTTTTACGTAAAAAAGCGGGATTCTTTCACCAAAAGCGGGATATAAAAATAAAATAATTATGATTTATGATTAATCCATTTTTAGGGTTATACCTTAAAGGAAAAATTAACCCTTATAAGATCACTTTATTGTCCGGCCGCCTGTCTGTCTGTCAAGACCGCTCGTCCGGAACGCTTGGAAATATCGAGTTTAAATTTAAACCATATACTCCTCATCATCATTATCTTCTGATTCTCAATGATTTCCTAAGAAAACATTTCTATATTTACTTAGAAAAAAAGATATGGCAAAAAAAGCGTGTTTCGACATTACAAAGGCAATCAAAATGAATAGGGTACTTCTGGTTAACCTAGAATTATGAAATTTGGTAGCTAGGTCTACAGGTACTATTTGTTCAGAAAACAAAAAAGTTAAAACTTTACATTTGTAAGTTTGTGTTAACCTTAAAAAATAATAGCCTTAAAAGGGAGGGCATTTTAGTATTAAAGCCTAGTGATATCAAGTGGATATCTCACGAAATCTTCGGTGGGGGAACCCTACTAGCGCTTGTGCGGTTTTTTTATAATTTTTTTAGTTTATTAACCTTCCAATGGTGAAAGATATCAATATAAAATGTTTTTCTTTTTTTATTGAAAAACGTCACTTAGTGAATGATATTGTTTTGGTTTACGATATGTAACTTACATACAGTAAGGTAGTTAAGTATTCAGAATAATTGTACGTAACTTACGAGTAAGGTATAGTTATTTGTATTTCTATGAAATTATTAGTAAGTAATTAAAATCTTGAAGTAATAGAAAAAATTTACAGTGTGTGAAATAATCCGTGAAAAGCGGGACAAAGCCTGTCCCGATCGGGATATAAATTTTTGGTCTAAAAATCGGGACGCCCCGCAAAAATTGGGACATCTGGGTGGTTATAACAAATTTACTAAATTACTAGTAAATACAATTGAATATTAAAATAAGATAAAAGAATGTAGGTTAATCAAGCCAATTAAAAAATAACGAAGTTTTTATGGTTAATACGAGTACGAGAAATTTATTTACAAAAAAATATATATTACATCAAAAACATAACTGAAATGAGTGCCAAGTCAAACGTTAAATAATGCGTCGTTATCGATTTCACCGACAAATGAATAGGAGATCTACTAATAAGTGCTGAGTTCTAACATATATTCACTTGGGATAAAATTCGAGATAAAATTCATTTGGGCTGGCTATTTCTTACCACCAGGCAAGAGACTAAATATCAACTTTGTAGTCCAGTTTGAGTTGGCAGTATGCTGACTTGCATATATAAGAAAGCCTGCACAGGAGAAATTGTCGAGTGAAATTTACAACTTGTTTTTATCCCGAGCGAACACGTCTCGGTCCTCAATAATGGATCTCCGATTCTTTCTTTTTTTGCTTCACGTTGTATCCCGCATATACCAGCAGGAAAAGGTCAAAATCTTTTCTTTTGTTTTCAAATTGATGATACAAACAAAAAGTCCTAAGCTAAACACACCACCTAACACACAATATCTCGAAATTTCCATTGAAAGTAGGGAATGGACGGTCTTGATATTAGGTTCCCTGTTGTCTACTACATGCGAGATAAAGAATGAACCTGAAAAAATAAAATAATACTTATAATTGTATTGATTTCAGAAGTTCCGTGTGAATTATCGATTCTAGTAAGTAAAAAAAAATTACTAAATTTAAATCCAAAATAAATGCATCTTAATATACTCAGAATATTTATCAGTTGTGAAGTATATTTTGCATTACTTTCAAATTAATAATACTCGTACTTCTATAGCATCCAGTAATTTGTTTTCTTTTGTAAAAATGAAAAATAAGCATCGAGGAAGGCTGGCACCCCGCCATATACATGGAATTAAATTTTAGTTATTAAGTTTAATGAGTCGAAATGAGTACAAGGCTTCAGCGCTAAAGGAAAACAAAACTAATTTAAAGTAATCATTTTAGATCACTTTTTGAATGCCGTGAATTTAAAAAATGTTTTTAGCAGTGTATAAACTACCTCAATTGCTATTATAAAATAAAAAGTAATATCATATATTGCATATATTGTATGTAAGAGTTTAAAGTTTATCTACTATTTTTGAAATGAAAATAAAAAATACAACCCACGACAACAGTCGTTGCTTGGCAGAATTAAGTTTTTTTTTCATATGTTGACGTAAGCACTAAGAAAATCAAATAAGTTTCGATTTCACTTGTAGTTGTAGCTTGGAATATTGAAACAGTTTGTAAAAGAAAATTAAATGAAATGTAGTTTTCTCTTTGTAACTTCTTAATGTCATTGTAAACATATGAATTTATGTGAACATGTTTAACGCAAAACTGAACAAATAAAATGAGTTTCCATCTGTTTGTTTGTGTGTTCGTATATATTACAATTGACCAGGGACGCTACATTAAATATGGCACTGCGCTAATTATGATGTTATTCTCCATATTGTTATAGTTATTTAATTTTGTTTCTATCTTATTGAGAATAATTTGGAGGACGGACTGTAATCCTAAAACTTTCACATTTTTTTAACAGAAAAGCACAAAATACATTATCTTTTCAATCAAAACATATTTTATTCTTTTTTACAAAATAAATAAGTCTCATTAGGAGATCAGTATGTTTATTTATCAGTCAAGTTCCGAAGGTCTCAAATTGTCATGATCGGGGTCTGGCTGTAATGAGGGTCGAATTTTCTATAGTGCCTCGGGGAGGTTTTCGATGTCGATTACTATGTTACGAGTGTATCTCTAACGATTTTAGGTTCCTTACTAACCTATATAAATGCAATGCACATATGTATTATGAATTTGTTTATTCTCAGATATGTACGGTAGGTATATTACAAATATTAAAATGTCTTTTTGCTTGTCACTCGCTTATTTGTATTAAAACATATTTTTGTCGATTTACGATGGAAAGTGAATTAGTCTAAAAAATAATTCATTTTTCCAATATATAATCTCTATATATATAATAAAATAGTAAAAATATTTTGTCTGTACATTTAATATTTTTGACTGAAATGGATAGAGGGACACTTAAAAAAAATAATAGAAAACATTTTTTTTATTTCTTGTCTGTATCTAACTGCATGGTCACGCTAACCTATCTGTATCGTCACGCTAATCTTCGAAAGTACTGAAGCGATGTACTTCAAACTTTAACAAATTCCTGTGTTTTAACTCAACAATTTAAATTTGTTTCATCAAAATCGGTTCATTAAAAAAGTTATTGTCATTTGAATGAACTCAACACACACTAGTTTGCCTACGAAAATTATATAGCAATCTATATCTATATACAGATTGGTATATTATATTCAATGGCTTAATTTGTAATTATAAAGCGTACGTAGACAAGCAGACGAAGCCGCTGGCAGGGCACTATAGTGTTGGAATATATTCTTGTGACTGTAAACTCGAGAGGTTGTCAATTATATTTCCACTAGAGGAAATGAGAACTTTATATTTTTATTGGCTTGCTCTATTAATGAGGCAAGACGCGGCATCGAGCAAGCGTGAAGCTGAAAACAAAACTTTAGCGCATGATTGATTTTGTAAAATAGTAAAATATTTGAGACCGTCGTAGCGCAGCGGAACAAGCGTGTGACTGTAAAGCGACGGTTTTGGGTTCGATCGAGGATTTGAGGAAGTGAAATATTTATTTACGTTTATATTTCCATTTCTTCGCTCTGTCGAAGCCAAGCGTGGCGTTGAGTTCTGCCACTCAACACGCAATGCTTTCAGAATTCATCAGAAAATGGGGAACAGTGTCTTAACATTAGGTTCCCTCTGCCTACCCTGCTGTGTGCGGGATACAGCGTGAAGCTGATTTATTTACTTCAGTAAAATATTTCAATTCTTCCTATCATATAACAATTTTTAAGTAAAAAGTGGCGGAATAAATAAATATTGGTTCTAAGCTTACTTATTACATCCTTGTATTTCAAATTTTTTTTAGCATCTTCAACCTTTTTATTGAAAGCCAAATAGTTTTCTAAATAAACAGTTTATCTGAAAGACATCTATTAAATGCAGGAATTGAGAATTTGTTCCGCGAGACAGGATTTTATCATTTACAGGTTGTTTTAAAATAAACAATATGTTATGTAGAGATGTTAGTGTTTGTTTAAATGTGATATTCGTAAGAGACGAAACTTTATGAGATTAAAATTGAAATGTTATAATTTTTAATCGAAACTCAATTTATACTTGAATTTTATTAAGCTTGAAGGAAATAATAATAAGATATCTACATTTTTCTTACGTATATGTTTACTATTTGACTACAGAAATATATTTTTTTACTGTTTCTGTGTATAATTTGTAAAAAACCTATCATATTTTATTTTGTGTATAACTTGGTTATTTTTACTACTATTTTTACTTTTATTTAAATACCACATATCCACCTAATGGTACAAACTGGCTCTCATTTCACATTAATGATTTTCGGGATCTCTATCATACTAGAAAATCATCAATATTTTCCCGATATATTCATTTTATACCAAGACTACATTGGTGACCAATATATTTATAAATACATTATATTATAATTAGAGATAAACTTTACATGTAAATTAAAATAATAGCTCACATGCTTTTAATATATAAGATAGATCACCCTGTAGAATGTTCAATTTCTCGAGGTAATACGAGTATGAGCTTTCCGAATGATACTCAAAGAATAATGAGATGAGCCATTAGCGTACATCGGAATATATTTTACAAATTATATCTTGTTCTTTAAGAAGCTTACCTGTGTCATCTCGTACTTTCATTTTTAATGGTATTCATAAGTTTTCGTTTGTATGAACAATGTAATATTTCGTAAAATATAAATGAGCTACGCATTTGTTTGTATTAGATTTGCGTTAATCAAGATGATCTGCGTGTTTTAGTTCTGCCTGTTATTTTATATATGTTTTTAGTTTCACGGTGTATCTCGTACGCTGCACAGTAGGCATAGGGAACCTTGTTAAGGCACTCCTTTCAGAATTCTGGAGGCATTGCATATTGGAGGAACTCAACGCCGCGCCTTGCCTCGACACTAGAGCTAAGAAATGCAAATATTAAATATTTCATTTCCTCAAGAAGGATCGAACCCATAGCAGTCTTAGATTACTCTAATTTAAATACAAATGATAAGGTAATAATAATAATATGGTGGGTAGCTATAATAAGTAAAATAAAGATCTATTTGACAAATATATTTCTTTAAAAAGAAATGTTTTTTTTTTTATGGTAAAAGGACAAGGCAAACGAGCAATCGGGTCACCTAAAGGTAAGTGATCACCGCCGCCCACGACCCCGTGCAACACCAGAGGAGTTACAGGTGCGTTGCCGGCCTTTAAGGTGGAGGTAGACGCGCTTTATGAAGGTACCCATATCATATTGACCTGGAAACACTGCTGCGGGAAGGTCATTCCACAGATCCGTGGCTCGTGGAAGGAAATTTCTACGAAACCGCACAGTAGTAGAGTGCCATGTATCCAGGTGGTGCGGATGATATTTGAGTTTGTGACCTACTGTGCGGTTGGAAAATTCAGCGGCAGGTAACAGGTCAAACAGTTCTTCAGAACACTCCCCATGATAAATGCGATAGAGAACGCACAGCGAGGAGACGTCTCTACGCAAAGCCAAAGTCTTTCACAGCTCATTGGATCCCTAATGATTCGCACGGCTCTACGTTGAATGCGATCAAATGGGACAAGCTGATACTGGGGTGCACCAGTCCAGAGATGAGAACAGTACTCCATATGAGGCCGAACCTGGGCCCTATATAGGGCCAAACGGTGTTTTGGCGTAAAGTACCGTCTCG
>DWGR01003296.1:0-12371 GCA_018247715.1 Heliconius burneyi | reverse complement strand
CCACCTTAAAGGCCGGCAACGCACCTGTAGCTCCTCTGGGGTTGCACGGGGTCGTAGGCGGCGGTGATCACTTACCATCAGGTGACCCGAACGCTCGTTTGCCTTGTCCTTATACCATAAAAAAAAAAGTGTCTCAACACTAGGTTCCCACGTTCTTTCTGTCTACAGAGTGAAGCTAATTTATAAATTACTCGTTTAAAAATAAATTAATAGATTCTAAAACCCCTTTTTTATAAACAAAAATATGATGAAGCACTTCTATTTATGAAGTTTTTATACTGAATGTATCAAAGGAAAAAAAAACCAGTTTTATTGTTCAAATTATAGGTGTGGGCGAAGATTGTATCATGCTGATTACAATCACAAACAATAACCGTGTTTTTTTGCAATATGACGTGGGCTCGGTATAATTTTTGTTTGGTTAAGAGGAAGGTTTTATATGGTTTTTTTTATTTCATATCACGAAGAGCATTAAGTCATTTGTGAATATTTTAAAATGGATATCAGCCAAAGTCTCAAAATGTTTTTTTTTAAATATATTTGAAGCTAAATACAGCAGCATTTCTGGAAAAATATTCAAATAGAAAATTGTGAAAGAGTATCTCCTGTACACTTTTGGTCTAAATTACATTAACCATATTGCCATTCCTTGATGAGTGGTGGAATCAAACTCTATTTCAGTTAGAGCCTTGACTTTTTTCTTGGCTTTAATTTCTTTTAACTTCACGCTGTACACATCGCACGGTGTTAAGACACATCCAATCCCTATATAGACACTACCGTTCCCCGCGTATCGGTTCTTAAAGAATTGCGTATTGAGCCGCGGAACTCAATGCCGCGCTCTGCCTCTTTACCAGAGGGAGGATGTGAGAATATAAAATCCCCCGAGTGGGATCGAACTCGCGACCATCGAGCTTAAAGTTGCACCTTGGCCACTTCTTCAAGTCGAATACTGGACGGATTTTTTTAAATTCTTCAGGCTTTAACTTTTATTAATAAAAATTATAAGGTGGGATATTATTATTACCATTATATGTAATATATGACTATACGTAATCTGTTCTTCTTATGTACATTACGGAAGTAAATTTTTATTACTATACAAGATGAGTGAGAAAATATATTCTAGTTAAATATTAGTCTTATGCTTAACTGTATTAAACAAACATGTACCTACTAACACATTTATGATGGGACTGTAAAGGTCCACCGCGCTGCCAAACCGGCTTTGAATAGCGTATAGCATTTTCAAACTAAATTATCTCTGGAGTCGTCGACCGCAGTTTGGCAACTACTGAAATTTAATCGTCATTTACTTACTGCTCTTTAACTTTGAGCTCTATCCACGGCTCATACCTCTGTATATAGCGCGGCGTTCAGTTCCGCCACTCTACATGCAATATATCAAAAAATTCTGTGGATAGCGGGGAACGGAGTGTCTTAAGACTAGATTTCTCCTGTCTACCATTCTAATTGCGTGAAAATGAAAGATAGAGAGACCTCTATATATATTTTTCTTTATGGATCTCTCAAGTTATTCTCCGACTCTCCATAATAAATATTACTCCTAAGCAGTAATCGAACCTACAACTATTTACAAAGCCGATGTCTTATCAACGACGCCATTATGGCGTAATATTTATATTACTTACTAAAAGTTAAAGGTTAATGTCATTTGACTAACACACATTTTGTTTGTTGTGACCCTAAATCAACGGCTATCAGTACTTTTATCAGCTTTTACACCTTTAGTTATAAATTCCTTTTTCATGTTAACATTATGATAAGCGAAGCACGAATAACGATTTGTTATCGATTTTTTACATGTTCTTAATATATATGGCTTTGGTTTTTGATTTTTCGGTAATGTTTTAAAAAAATATTATGACACTTTTTAGTGTGAAAATAGCCTTAGGTGTCCTTTTTTATGTCCTTTTATTTATAAAAGGTAGAGAGAAGAGGAGAAAAGAGGGAAATTTGCGAGTTATCATTTCATTTCTGTCTAAAACTTTTTGATTAAAGTTGAATGTAGACATTATTATTATCCTAAAACAATTAAAAATAAATAATCAAATGATAAAACAAACGTCAATTAACAGAATATCCAAATCGTACTAAATTATTCTTCACTCTTTCTTTTCAAATAAAAAAAAATCTATTTCTATTTTTCTACAGGTAATATCGTAAGCAAATATATATATTTTTATTTATAATGTTCAATGATCGAGACCTTGACACTGACTGCCATTGATGCGTAACTAACACGTGTCTATGAGCTTATAATGTGCGATGTAATTTATCATACATACACACGCCTAATTAAATTTAACGTCATTATTCTCGTCATAATTGTCATTGTTGCCCACGTGGTGCGGTTGAGATGTGCTAGACTGAATTCGGTGGTAGTGGGTTCTTTCGTTTATATGCATAAACTAAACGTTTTCACGTACCATAAATGCTAAAATTGGAGAACTGAAGTTTCTTAATGGGAACGAAGTGTCTGAACACTATTTTTCCAGGTTCATTTTAACCTGTTATGTGCGGGATACAGCGTGAACCTAAAATAATATATTTTGCCAATTATAAGTTAAATATAATTTAACCGCGAATGCTTGCGGTTTCAAATTGCAAGAGATACTTTTACTATTTCCTGTTGATCGGTTCCCTTTAACGAGATCAAAGCTCTATTACTGTATTACTACATAAAAGTGCTATTAATATTGATATAACATTGTACTATTAGAAAAGATTGTATTATATAAGTAAAGAAAGTAATAAATATATATAATTTTTATAATTAAATATTCATATAACATTTTATTTCTTATTTCCTTCTAGCGACCAACCCACTCTTTGCCTGTTACTTCGTTTGTGTTGACTTTATGACCATAACCAGATTGTTATTCAAATCAGTATTTAAACAACTAACTCCTAATGTTAAAACACTCTGTTCTCCGCTTTTCGTCGAGAAACGGCACTCAATGTCGCGCTTACTATTAATAAATATAATTCCTTTATATACTCAAAGCTAATTTGAATGTTCTCTCAGTTAGTGTTATCGTAAAACACAAATATTTTCATATGAACATGTCAAATTCAAGGAAATTACACTGGCGGGTGGCTGTAAACGTAATCTAACACTCTTATGTAAGAGGTCGTCGCCCCATTTCGTAGTGTTGCCATAGTGAATCATAGTTTAATGTTTAATGGGCTAGTGTTGTTCCGTTTGCGTATGAATTTGATGTTCTTATTAGTGGAATGCTAGTGGTTTTTTTTTATTTTTTATTATGATTATATTGGGTTGGGCGGAGACGCTAAGACAAAGTTTAAATATATATTTTTTATAGAATATATTTAAAAATTTATAATTTATGTTTTGCTTGTTTCTTTATTTGAGACTTGAGGTGACGCTATTTTTTTATTATTAGTTTAGTCACTCCATTCTTCACTTTCCGCCGAATTTTCGACGGAACTTAACGCCTTGCTCCTGCCATTACCAGAGCGGGGAAAATGAAAATATTAAATATGTAATTTCCCTCGAGTAATGGGGTGACAAGGAAAGGTAGTCATTTAAAGCTATTTTCACAATTGTAAAACAAAACTAAGCTTTGTTTCCCAGCCATCATCATCACCTAATAAATACTACCATTATAATGGGTGGACAGTAGAAAAAAGAGTGTCTTAACACTAAATTCCTCTAAACCTATGTCATTTAGTAAATGTACTAACATAAAAAAGTACCCCTAAAATCAGCTTCACGATGTATCCCGCACACAGCAGGGTAGGCAGAGGGAACCTTAAGACACTCCGTTCCCCACTATCTGCCGAATTCTGGAGGACTAAGCATGTTGAGTGGCAGAACTCAACGCGCTTTGCCTCGACACCAGAGCGAAGAAATATAAACGTAAATAAATATTTCACTTCCTCTAGTGGAGATCGAACCAACAACCGTCGCGATACAGTCACACCCTTTGTGCCGCTGCGCCACGACGGCCTCAAAAATAACATATTTATTTCGCAACACTTATTATGTTCGCTATACATACAATACGAGGATTTGTAAGAGGAAAAGACAAAAATATCAATTATTTCGCCCTACAACATCGAAATTCAATAACGATTATGTGTTTAGTGTAAAAGCCACACTCTACTCTACATGCCATCCATAACGATAATGGGGTGTTTGTTATTTTTAACCGAGATCAATAACAAAGGGTATTGGCTTAAGGATTTTCGGATGTGTGTTTGTTTATCTGGAAGCGACTGTTGTTTTAATTTTGTGTAGTTTAGATTTTTAGATTATTAGTTTTTTTTATAAAGTATATGAAAAGTGTTTTTGCGTTAATGGTAATATTTATATTAATGTATAATATTTCATCAAGTAAGAAAAGTAACTTGTGGCGCAGGTGTACAAGCTTGTAACTGACTGTAGACTTGAATTGTTTCAATTATAAAAAAAGGGCGGTGCTTAGCTCCGCCACTCACACACCACACGCAATGCCTCGACAGTCTGGCGGAAAGTTTTAATATTAGGTTTCTCTTAAGTATTTTTTTTTCTTTAGTAAAAATTTTTTGCATTTAATAAAGTTAATTGTCCAGTTGTCGGTTCGGATCCTACTCATGGGATGTCATTATTTCTATTGCGCCGCCTCGCCCTTAACGTGCAATGTCTTAAAAATTGGGCGGAACGTAGAAAAGAGAGTATTTTAACACTTATCGCTGTTTACTTTGCTGCTTGTTTAAAAAAGAATTAAAAAAAAATAAAAATAAATCAGCTTCA
This sequence comes from Heliconius burneyi, assembly GCA_018247715.1. NCBI lineage: Eukaryota > Metazoa > Arthropoda > Insecta > Lepidoptera > Nymphalidae > Heliconius > Heliconius burneyi. Next base: position 7,591 of record DWGR01003296.1, on the reverse strand, counting down.
CGCTGTATTCCGCACCCAGCAGGGTAGGCAGAGGGAAAAAGAAAAATCATGATATATCATCAGCTTGGTTATATTTTTTTTTACAAATATCAATCTGTTAAATCTTTTTTTTAAATAACACATTTAATTATCACTCATCGTGTAAATCCCTACCCTAAAAAAAATGGTAACATTTCTATACAATCTATTTCGTTGGCAAGGCGTCCCCTACCTGATGTTTTTTGTCCGTCCGTCTGTTTGTAGAAGAAACAATCGTAACAATGGAACTAATGCGAGAACGGGATCACTCTATACCAATTTAAATTCCCCCTTTATGTCTCCCAGTTGATTTTAAAGACTACCAACTTTGATTGCCGACGTGATTTATTATGTTCTATATATTATTACTATTATTTATAGGTTTTTCCATAGACGATTACTTGCCTTAACATATATGAGCATTATTTTTGAACAAATTTTGACTTGTTTAATACCAGGTCAGTCAGTAACCGTGGTAGGTTATTGGTTCGATTCCCACCTGAGTCAATGAAGTATTTAACATTTCAATTTCTTCGCTCTGGTAACGTAGTCTAAATGGGAACGTAGTGTCTCAACATAAGGATACAGAGTGAAGCTATAAAAATTAAAATTCATAGTGGACCGATTGAAAGCGACAAATCATAATAAATACGTGTAATGGCGGTAGTTATTTAACGACGATTAGTTATATGCAGCACTTACTTTATATTGCTCTGTCATCTTGAGATAGTAAATTTTAAGTTTCACTTCCTTGTGCATTTATAATAATGATTTGAAACTGGAGATCAAAAATAATGAGTATGTAAATATTTCAAACGTTGCCGTATAATTTTTTTTTTACAATCTGGGATTCAAGGAAGATACAATACCCTGATTGGGATATGAATCCACACGTCGCGAGAGTAGAGTCGGCTTGTGCCCCTGCGTCACGAGTGGCCTCTATCTATTTTTATAAATTTCAAATCAAAATTTATCGTTTTATGAGGCTATTGTGATGGTGGTGGGTTCGAACCCCTGTCGGAAAAGTAAACTATTGGACATATTTTAATTACCGACCTTCGCGAGATTCGACACACTTTATACGTTATAGAACAAATTTGGGTAGAAAGTGAAGCACAAAGTGTCTTATCACTACATTATATCTTTCTTCCTGCTATATGAGAAAAAATTGTGAAACTAGATAAAATGTAAGTTTAAAAATAAAACAAATCTGAATAATTTACTTATATATATTTTTTCATTTGTTACAGTCGGATTTCTAATCTTGGTGTTCTATCTATGGGGTACACCGTACGAGCGGGGGTTCTTCTGTGACGATGAGTCTCTGAAGCATCCCTACAAAGAGTCCACTGTCACCAATGTTATGCTGTACATTGTTGGCATTGGCCTTCCTGTGCTTACGGTAAGTGTTGAAAAATACTATGGAATTAAATTTTAGTTATAGATTACATATAAATAGGCTTACCATAATAACGAAGAGTCAAACCGGGACGCAGAAGAGAAAGAGGCTCATTTTCTTTTGCTTTTCGCTTTATTTGTGTTTTTCATATTTGAAATGCAATCATTATTATTATGAATTGAAAAACATATTAATAAATTTGAATATATTTTTTATTAAAAAGAAAAAGAGACAAAGTACAATCAATACAAACAACACAATCGCCGGGACAGGGATCTCACACTGGGACTATCCCGGTCAAACCGGGACGTATGGTAAGCCTACGTTTAAAGCTCATGATATAGAGGCAATAGTTGTTGGCTTGAATACCATTCAGAGTAATGATTTTATTTTAATGAATGATTATTTATAATCAAAACGTGACGTTAATATTCGCCATTTGACATATGTCAATGTCTCGAAAATTATGTGGAACAGTGACTTAACATTAAGTGTCCTCTGTCTATACTGAAGCTGCAAAAATAATCCTCCAGTCTCCAAATAACTCTACTTTATATCTTTTTCATAACTGATTACTTATGGTATATATTTTTGACAGTAGTTTAAACATTAGCTATATCAATTAAAAAAATAAATAAAATGTAGTTTCACATTGTATTTCACATACAGGGGGCTTGGCATAGGGAACCTAGTTTTAAGTCACTCTGTTTCCCTTCTTTTCGCCAGATTTTTCGATTCATTGCTTGTTGAGTGGCAGAACCCAACGCCGCGCTTTGCCTCGACACCAGAGCGAAGAAATGAAAATATTAATAAATAATTAATTCCATTGTCTAACCATCGTCCTCGGTGGCTAGACCATCGCTAAAGACCTTACAAAGTGGAATAGGTTGAGTAGGAAGGCAGACCCTGGCTATAGCCGGGATTAATTTCAGGAAGAAGAATAGTTCATTCTTTCGAATGTAGATCGAACCCACAACCGTTGCGTAACCCTCTGATAGTTATTTAAATATTAGTAACGTACGTTAGATTTATAAAGTTATTTTAGTACAATTTTAAAAATTGCGTGACTTTGGACAGCGAAGGTCGATCAAATTATATAGAGTCGCTGTTGTATCCCACGTTTATTAATGTGAACGAAACGAAATTACGCAAACGGTATTTATAAAAAAGTCACATTTTTTGCTTTTTTTTTGTTTATGAGACTAAAGGTTATTTTAAATGTTGTAATGTATGTGGATCTAGGTATTTATAATTTGTTTCTAATTTTCTTTGTTATAGACAACTTTTTCAAAAAGAAAGTTCATATTTAAAATCTTGTTAATAGAATATTGATGAAATTCACTGCACCTTCATTGATTTGTTTTTTTTTAAATTTATTAGTTGTTACATTTTTTTATATAAAAGGTATTCATTTAAATTTAATAAGTCAAAAATGTTGAATTTGGCACAATTACTCTATATTAAGGCTATATTGATTTAAAATTAAATAAATGTATTAAATGAAAAAGGACAAGATAGAGGGACTTATCATTTATTCTCATTCTTATTATTGTATTCTTGTCCAAAAAAATTGTGAAAGATGCATGAGAATAGGTTAATTAAATAAGGAATATATAATATAAGTATTTATATAATATATTTTAAGCATATATTTTTACAAGTTTTTATTTAAAACGCTGTGTATGTATGTAAAATATTGCAAGCTCAACTTGACCCACTTCCAAGTGACCGAATCAGCTATAATTTCATATAGTCACTATTGTTGTTAATACAAAATGGCCGCCTCAACAAAATGGTGGATTACAAAGTTTTGTACAACTTACCATTAGTAATAGATATCAAATGAAAGGGCTTAATTTGTACATAAAATATCTAAAAAGCTTGATCTTTAAAATATTTTTTAATTACTTTTATTTTCCCACATTAGTAGTTTAATAAGAATTTATAGCGTCCACAATATAATTTTCCAAGGTGTGAATTAACCAAATCCCAAGACCCCATAGTCAAACACTCGATAGTCGATAGCTTGTAAATATTTACCATTTATGTTATGTTTGGTCGACCATTACTTATTGTCACCTTCCGCTTATCTCCTATAACTATTACACACGTATTGGTTACATGTAACTGTATACATATGGAAACTCATATAAAAGGTTTAATATTTTAAATACCAACAAGAGGTTGTCGTGGCTCAGCTGCGGATTCGATTCCATTCAGGATCGAAGCCGCAATTAAATGATTTTAATTAATATTTCCTCTCTCGCTTAAGACTTATTTGATTTTCTCATAGATTGTCAGAAATAGACTAAAAAAAATGGGACCACATGGGAAGCACTACCTTTCAAATAAAAAAAAATCGTCAAAATCGGTTCACCCAGTCAAAACTTATGAGGCAACAAACATAAAAAATTAACCTCCTTTCTTACAGAAGTCGGTTAATAAACAAAAATTTTGTGCTGCATCTATTTTACCATTTAATAACAAAATCTCCCATTAAAAAAAGAAAACAAACACCATTTTTTATTTTTTACCTGTGAAATTAAGAAAAAAATAAATAACACGGTAGTTCCTCGTATAAAATAGATTTGTTTCTGATAGGCCTTGATTTGTTTTATCCGTACCACGATCGATGCGGTCAAAGTTATTACCATTCAAACTATGTGTGGGATGCTGCGGCTAGCATCTCGGCTATAATTTAACGATTCTGATCTCTTGAAATTACCGTATTAATTGTTTTGGTATATAAATCGTGGCGCAACGGCACAAGGGTGTGACTTCGTGCACTACAAAATCGACTGGTAGTGGGTTCGATCCCCACTCGAAGAAGTGAAATATTTATTTACGTTTATATCTCCATTTTCTTCGCTCTGGTGTCGAAGCAAGGCGCGGCGTTGAGTTCTGCCACTCAACACACAATGCCTCCAGATTTAGGCCGAAAGTGGGGAACGGAGTGTCTTAACACCAGGTTCCCTCTGTCTACTCTGCTATGTGCGGGATACAGCGTGAAGCTAAAAAATAAACTTGATATCTTATATTGTTATTTATATAGATTATACTTCAGATATAGTTAGTTATACTGATGATATTATATATTATTATAAACAAAATTGAAATTGGCGAAAAATGGCTAAATATGCGATTTATCGCGGTCTAAGGAAATGTCCATAGACAGTTGTATGAAACAAATGAAATACTTTTATAAGGTTTTATTAAGACAAAATAAGAATAAAGGCCAGTCGTGGCGCAAAGGCATAAGAATATAACCGCTACAAGACAAGTTGTGGGTTCGATTGCCACCAAGTAAATAAGTAAAAAAAAGAGGAAATAAAAATGAGAAGAAAATAAACTGCAGCGTTGAGTTTCGCCACTCAACAACAATGTCTCCAAATTTTGGCTGTGCGGGATACAGCGTGCAGCTACAAAAGAAATAAGAAGGCACAACTCATCGCATCACAACTTATCTCAAATACAACTGTAAATAAGGTTTTGTTTATTCGCTATTTTAAATAATAATAGTATAATACCCATGAAGCACTGAAATCAATAAAAAAAACAGCTTCACGCTGTATCCCGCACACGGCAGGGTAGGCAGAGGGAACCTAGTGCTAAAACAATCCGTTCCCCACTTACTGCCGAATTCCGGAGACATTGCGTGTTGAGTGACATAACCCAACGCCGCGCTTTGCCTCGACACCAGAGCGAAGAAATGAAAATATTAACGTAAATAAATATTTACCTCCTCGAGTGGGGATCGAACCCACAACCGTCGCGTTACAACCATTGTGCCGCTGCGCCACGATGGCCTCACTAAAATCATTATAACATATAAATCTTTATTAATAATCGTGCTACTCTAAACAGATGAATATTTCAATTTACCACAGCAATAAACGTAAATCAATTTTGTTATGGAAATAGTGGAAGCTATATTGGTATACGGCATAATACCTCGCCAATGACTTGGCTCAATATGATATTGTCCAAGCTGTATTTACTAGGCCAGTATGAGGTATTTGTGGGTTCGATTCCCACTCGAGAACGTATAATATTTAATATTTTTATTAATTTACTCTCGTGTAGCTGAATAGTACCGAAATAAACTTGTATCTTCTGTTGAGGCATCCCTCGAGAATGTAAGAGACATTCCCGAGGGATGCCTCAACAGATGAAATGGGGTGCCATGGGGTGAAAGGAACTTGGTTCAATTTAACCCCCTGAAGACACAAGTTTGCGCGTTAACCACTAAGAAAAACGCCATTTATCGTATCGCCAGTCTTTCAGAACATCCCCCTTACAACCGCGACCAGTATCTGCATGTTGAGCTTTAATGTTTCGAGTGATTGCCAGTATCACGATCACCTGGAAAGCAAGGCCAAGTTAGCCTCGAAAAAACTAGGGGTCATCAACAGAGCGAGACGGTACTTCACGCCAAAACACCGATTGGGCCTATATATGGCCCAGATTTGTCCTCATATGGAGTACTATTCTCATCTGTGGGCTGGTGCACCCCAGTATCAGCTTGACCCATTTGATCGCATACAACGTAGAGCCGTTCGAATCATTAGGGATCTAGTAAGCTGTGAAAAGCTTGACACTTTGGCTCTCCGTAGAGACGTCTCCTCGCTTTGCATTCTCTATCGCATTTATCATGGGGAGTGTTATGAAGAACTGTTTGACCTGTTACCTGCCGCCAAATTTTCTAACCGTACAGTACTTCACAAACTTAAATATGTTCCACACCACCTGGATATGTGGCACTCTACTACTGTGCGGTTTCGTAGGCATTTCCTTCTACGCGCCACGGAAATGTGGAATGCCCTACCCGCAGTGTTTCCAGGTCGATATGATAAGGGTACCTTTTAAAAGCGCGTCTACCTCCACCTTAAAGGCCGGCAACGCACCTGTAGCTCCTCTGGTGTTGCACGAGGTCATGGGCGGCGGTGATCACTTACCTTCAGGTGACACGAACGCTCGTTTGCTTTGTCCTTTTCCCATAAAAAAGCGTATTGTTAATTATATCGTTATTTAATTTAATGTATTTAAGAAAGTTAATTCTTAAAATCGTTTACAGCTATTGATATTGGAAGATCGAATATCTGATATCGATGTTGACGTCTCTCATTTTTCTGTTGACACTTGTATGACATGTGGAAAGTATTTTTGATTACGGCTTGAATGCATATAAATATTCTAAGTATTGTATTAAATGATAATGATATTATACGTTTTACGATAAAGTCTTAACTGAAGAGATCCATTAAAAACAACATTATTATACCTATTAATTTAAATTAAATATTTTTTAATTGATAATAAAAAGTCTTAATGTAGATGTCGAGTATATATTTGTAATAAAAAATGTTTATTCGACGATAAGTGGGGAAAGGAAGCGTCTTAATGGGAACGGAGTGTCTTAACACTACTATGTGCGGTATACAGCGTGAAGCTTTTTAGTAAAAACAAACATTAAGGATAACTCGTTTAACATTAGCTTATTACGAAAGTAGCTAAAGTTAGCTGGTATGACGAAAGTGACCATTACTGTTATTTATTATACACTTTATAAAGAAATATAAGCTGACGTCAGTTGATCTTACCCAATAAGTATTCAATTATTATCAATAAATTTGAACACACATGGGTGGCCACCAAAAATACCCAGTCCGCTCGATGGGCGCACGCCGAGGTTCGAGGCCCGCAGAAAGCGCCCTTACAGTCGTCGACTTCCTCACAGGCAGCCACTTAGTGCTTGTATTTCTTCAGGGACAGAGTACCCTCTTCCCTACCCAATCGATTTCGCTGTATAAGCCAATAGGGCTAACAGCATTAACCTCATGTTCTAAAAAAAATCATGGGTGGCATTATTGTTTATATTAAAATGATGGTTGTTAAAGTTCAACTTCTGGTTCAAATTTCTAAATTTGTTGGGTCAGTCTGTTGTCTGACCCGAGAAATTTATCCCATTTTGAAAGATAATACAGTAATTTCCTTTTACTTTACGTGTAAAATTTCCTAATATTTATTTATGTGAAATTATATATCGGTTTGGTTAAATATTTTATTTTTATATTGTCTATATTCTATAGATTACAAGTTCATGAAAGGCACCTGAGGTCAATGTTATGTCGGACATTTAGAAATAAATAAATTTTATGTAATATGTTTTATGTG